>AWOL01S0011956.1:49527-63326 GCA_000715115.1 Nicotiana otophora | reverse complement strand
CCCCCCCCTCCCCTTGGGTTCATGTGAACTTTGGAATTTCCGTCCTTCTATCTTACTGAATGTCACCTTTAACAAAAATGAAATTAGTTCAATGTATTTGCCTGCCCCTCTTCACCAAAATTCCTTCTCCATCCTAACGTTTACTATCCCTTTAGTAATTATAGAAGCTTAAGCACCATTGTAAATTTTCACCATATTCCGTCGAGGTGTCGTTCACAACTGTGTCACATCTTTATCCTGATTTGAATTTTCAATCATGGCGAAGTATTGATGGACTAACGGGAATGCTATCAGAAGAGAAAGGTTCAGTCATGAATGCTGTTTGGCTTTCCTCTCCTCTTTTACTTTTTTTCCTTCTGAAGAACACATGTCGAATTTTCAATTAAAAAACACTGAATGTGGATATGAAAATGAACAGATTTATGGGTAAAAGTTATCGAACAATTTAGAGGAATTAAGATAGAAATAGTTTTTCTACTGATCCGAAAGAAAAAGAAATAAATAAATTTTCTTCTGATGATTGGAATTATACCATATGTCTGGATCAGAGGACGTGCTGAACGAAACGAAAGGCAATTCTAAAAAATTTATTCTCTTTTTTTGGATGTCAAGATAATCCCGAGGAAGTGAAAGCATCAGTAAAAAGTGATGTGGTTGTGAAAAAATTTCGAAGTAAAGGTGAGGATATGAAAAAAGTTGAAAACTGTTGGGCTCCTGGATCTCGACTCTCCATCTCAAGCACCTCATGTCTGAATGTTTGTCTCTCAAGATTGCTCCCCTCTTTTTTTTTTTTTTTTGGTGACGGTGGTGTCCAGGCCAGCTTATGTGTGCCTAGACTATTCCACCGGGTACCTGTTACCTTCCACCAGCATAGGTATAGAGTAACTATGCCTTTAGGCAGATAGGAACCTAGTTTTTTTTTTCTTCGTATTCACTGGGATTGAACCTGAGACCTCATGATTCTCCACCACTTCATCGATCACTAGGCCACGCCCTTGGGTGCTCGAGATCGCTCCTCTCTTCATTAAGTATTCTCCATTTGCTGTCTCTCCACCCTCCTATCCCTTTAAAAGTCAACTCCTTTTATTCTTCCCCACCCCTCTTTTTCATCTTTGTAATAGCGCATTATTTAAGCTATCAATGCGTGGAAAAGAGTCAACACGACAAAAGCATTGGTTCATTCCATTTCACTGCTTGAAAGCTTGAATTGATTAAACCCCAAAACGTATTCTTTCTTTTCTCCCTTTTCTACTTTTTAATGTCTTCTGTTACATCCAAAACAAAGAATAGAAGTCCCTTGTATTAAATTATTTTTCTAATACTTTCACGTTGTCCTTCCTTGCTACACTTTAACCAATGTTTGTCTTATAATTTTGTTAGTCTCTGTTGTGATGGTATGTCCCTAGATTTGACATTCTATTGCTGCTATACTACATTCAGGAACATGTCTAGGTATTTGTTACCTCTGTGACACTAGTGTTTTCACAATATCATGATCAATGTACTGTAAAATCCCACTTATCATTTCAAAATTAATGATGCATATGTAATGCCAATGATTTGAATATTTACCTTGTATCATGCTACCTATGCAGTCACTTACCGAAGAAATCTTTAATCTTTTTCAGGTTAAAGCAAGTGTTGCTATAGTTGAAGCACATTTTGTCCTTAAAGGAATTCTTGAGTTTGTGAACAAACATAACATCAGGAAGCTTATAATTGGGGCTATACCAGAGTAGGTCTTCAGCTTTTCTTCATTTAATTTACTTTCAAGTGCGAGTTAACTGTTTTAACTGGTGTAGATTATGATTGCACTTGTGAATTCTGAATTATGTTATATGATTCAAATTTTAGGAGCTTTGTCTTTTCGAAAAAGACTTCTGGACACTAAAATGTCTCAATTCACGTGGTTGTGTTTGTGTGCCTAGGATCTTAATGGAAAGTTGTAAATTCTTTTGGTAAACTTGATATCATTTTTCCTGAGTGATCCAATTAGCAAAAGAAAATAATTTTTTTTTTATTATAAAAATAACGACAATGTCCGGGCCAGTTTGCGTGCGTCTCAACTAATCCATTGGGTACCTCTACCTCCCACCCATATATGTACTGTACCGGGAACTTTGTCCAATGAGAACAGATCATGTACTAAGATTTCTCACAGAAAGCACTAGTAGGCTGGTCATTTTTTTCACTATAGGAGAACTGGGAATAGAGGTCAAATTAATAGGTCTAGAAATCTGGAGAGGTTGTCGTTGCCTGTAGAACTGGGGAAGTTCACGAAATTGCTTCACCTGTTTTACAACGATGACGACGATAGCAACGCGTCAACCCTGAACTAGTAGGGTCGGTTATATGAATCCTCAATTTCCATCTGCTCTGTTCAGGACCACTTCAAGTTCATTCCAACATATAACAATATGTCTTTTAGTACAAATCAATTGTTCTCTAAACTAAGGTTCTCTCAATCTGTCTTCTTTTTAAACTAACATACAAATCTTTAAACAAAGATGAAAAAATTCTTGCTAAAAACTGAACTTAATGTAAGGGTTTAACATGAAAGAGCCTTATCCCATCTAGTTGGTATTGTCTCTGTGGATCTTTTCTTTCACCTTTTCTTTTTGCTTCACCAGTATTTACTGGAATAGAATGTATATCAGTTTCTGCAGTTTGCATCTTTCTGAATTTTGCATCATATGGATCTTGTCCATTATACCCGAGCTTACCAGTTATATACAGTTGTGTGAAGGTCAAGAAAAGCTCCCAGAAAGCAAGTTATGCTGCTGCAAATTTCCCTTCATTCTGTGAAATATTCTTTGTCTACAAAGGGAAACTAGTCTGGACTAGACAGCCTCCTGATTGCTCAAGCTTCATTGGACCTATTTCTGCTAATACTCGAGCGGTGATAGCTGATGCATGCGGTTTAAGATCTCGGTCTCTAAAGTCCTGCAAGAGGGAGGTTATCCTCTCGCCAGAACGTGCTAGGTCAAGCTCGTCTAGGGACCTACTGTCATCTGGAATCAAAAGTTTAATATTTGAGGAGGGTATTTCATCAGATACTAGTTTATGGCCCAAGAACTTTTCTTCTACTAGCAGAAACAATCCAACCAGTTTCCCTAGTTTATCTATTTCAACAAGCCCTAGCACTGATAGCAGTTGTGCTTCTTCTGCTGAACAAATGGAGTCCCCTGATGTCGAGATGGAAAGTTTATACAAACAGCTTGAAAAAGTCAGCATAGAATATGAATCATCAAGGAATGTAGCTATTGCAGAGATGCTTAAGCGCAAAAGGCTGGAAGCGGAAGCTGTGGAAGCCATGAGAAAGGTAACTGCAAGTCTTTGTATTCCAATTAAGGAGCTCTTATTCTTATTGCTCTAGAGATCAATCCATTACTTAATCTTTTGAAGAAGAACTATATTGATGCATGATAAATTTGGTTGCTGCTAGATATCACAAACATGCTACCTATAGAGCGCTATGAAGCTAATTACAGTTATTAGCTTTTCTTATATTCTGGCTTCACATTCACTTGTGGACCAAAGTGATCATGTCTAATTTACCCGTAGACCCACTATGCGCTTACCCAAGCTTAAAATTTTGAAGTTGCATTCTGTCCATTACTGCATCACTTATAGAACTACTATACTCTACGTTTGCGACCAACTAATTTGCTACAAGTACATTTGTATTACAAGAGTAGTCACTCCTAGAGCCAGTATGTAATTTTATTTAGAGCACAAAGTATCAGTGTAAGAGGAATTGTATGCGGCTAGTAATGCCATTTCTCCTTTTTGTAACATCTATAATGGACTGAAAGCACTTCTTAGGCTGCTAATGTCAGAATGTTTGCTTTGATATAGGTAAAAGCATTTGAATCTGCTCGTGCGCATGAAGTTAAACTGAGGAAGGAAGCTGAGGATTCTTTGAAAAATTTATTGCTGGAAAAAGAAAAACTCTTGAAGGAGAGAGAGGAGAAAACTAGTGAGCTGCGCAAGGCCATGAGAAATATAGCCCTCCTAGATAGTCGTGCACAGGAGGCCAATCAGCGGTGTGAAGAGATTGCTGAAGAATTGACGTTTATTCATTCCTCCATAGCAACTCTCCGGCAGGAGAAGCGCAAACTTATGCAGCAAAATACTGAAGCCATGAACTGGATTAATCGGTGGAAGAATCGCAGAAAAGATGGAGGACTAAGTGCAAGTGGCGAGTGCTCTGCATCACCTGAGTTGTTGGAATTTTCACTGTCCGATTTGCAGACAGCAACATGCAACTTTTCTGAGAGCTTTAGGATTGGTCAAGGAGGATATGCTGATGTGTTCAAAGGAGAACTGTCAGATAAAACAGTTGTTATTAAGCAATTGCATCCACATAATATGCAACAGCAGTCACAGTTTTTTGAACAGGTCAAAAATCTCCTTTATATTCACAAACTGCATTTAGATAGGATCTGGAATTCCACTCTAAATTTCTTTATTTCAGAGTTCCCTTTTAGCTATATAAATCAATTGGTCTCATAATGTCTAGCATGTGATTTTCCTTAATATCATCCAACTAAAGTGCACGGACATTTCCTTGAATCGAGTTTGGTCACTCATCATAAGCTAAAATGGAACCTCATAATTTTCTCTGCCAACAAATTCTATGATTTTTATGTGCTTGCTCATATAATTATCTTTTCCATATGCAGGTGGAAATTCTAGCTAAGTTACGGCATCCTCAACTGGTCACTTTACTTGGTGTATGTCCAGAAGCCTGGTGCCTTGTTTATGAATATATACCTGGTTGGAGCGTCCAAGACCGCCTATTTTGCAAAAATAACATTAGTCCCATGAATTGGAAGATGCGAGCACGAATTATTGCTGAAATTGCAAGTGCTCTTCTGTTTTTGCACTCTTCCTACCCTGAACAGATTGTACATGGGGATCTGAGGCCTGAGAATATGCTCCTTGATTCAACAGACAGCTGTAAAATATGTGATACCGGGATATCTAGCCTGATTCCTCAGCAAACCCTGCGCTGCCCAAGTTTTGGTCGTCAGAGTGAACCAAAGGGTCTCTTTTCCTACACTGATCCTGAATTTCATATAACCGGAGCACTGACAACTAAGTCGGACATTTACTCATTTGGACTAATTATCCTTCAAATACTCACTGGAAGAACTCTAGCAGGATTACTGAGTGAAGTGCGCAGGGCAGTCTCGTGTGCAGAATTAGAGTCTCTTTTGGATTCATCTGCTGGAGAATGGTCTACATTTGTGTCAAGGAGATTAGCAGAACTGGCTTTGCAATGCTGTGAAGTTAACAGTAGGGATAGGCCTGAGCTGACACCGACTCTTGTGATGGAGCTAGAGAACTTGCATGCACTGGAAGAGCAATCAGTGCCATCTTTTTTCTTATGTCCAATTCGCCAGGTAAGTTATGCTTTCCGCACTATTCAATCATATGAACTATTTTGGTCCTCTAGGGAGCAGGATAGCAAGACATAATGATAAGTTAACTTAGTTTTCTATATTTGGATATAATCGTATATGTATAATAAAAAAAGAATTGAACAAGAGCAAACTGATAATGCTGCTCTCATTCTGCATCTTAGAGGTCCAAGGTTCAACATCCAGCTCTATCGTTTCTCTTCACCCTACAAGGCCACCCCTTCCAATAAAAGACAGAATTAAAAAACTTACTCGTAGGCAGTGAGGTTAATGCATTGAGCTGTTCCACTTGCATGACTTCGTAGGTCTGTCGATGTTAATTTATGCCCAAATTTAGTCACTAGTTAAATTGAAGATGATCAAGCTAGTGTGGTATGTTTATTGCTATTGCCTGTCAGCCTCTATGGTGTACTTGTTTTTATATATTCATCTCTGATTTGTTGGTAAAAACAATTTCTCTGGTTTCATGTTTGCTGCAAAACGCTCAAATCATTGTGAATTTTCTTTCAGGACATAATGCTTGACCCTCAGATCGCTGCAGACGGGTTCACATATGAAGGAGAGGCCATTCAAGGATGGCTGGAAAGTGGTCATGATACTTCTCCAATGACCAATTTGAAACTAAGCCATCTGGAGCTAACTCCTAATCATTCCTTGCGACTTGCTATCCAGGATTGGCTATGCAACCTAGAATTCCTCACATAGTAATAACATAGACTATTGTAAATCCAAATGTATGTATTCTAGGAGCCTAGGATACAAAGGTAACATAGAAGTATAGACAGTGACCGCATATCGTAGATCTCTAATACAACAAAATGGAAAGACATATTGTTGACAACAGTCTAGAGAACATTGAAATTGTCTCAGAAGCACTGTAGTAGTTATTATGAAATATATATAGACTGATATTATGTACTCTATAACTTAAGAGTTGTTTCATTTGCCATTTTCCTGAGATGCTAAATGTTGCTGAAAAGGTAGAAGCAACAGGAATGCAATTTCTTAAAGGTGCTATTGGGATAATATAATTTCTTAAATCGTTGATTTTGCAATTGAAGGGTATCTCCAAGAGAGTAAAACCCCGTTGGCCAATATTAAGAGGACGTAATGGAAATATCAGACACCTTTTTCTTTCCTTTTCCTGCAGGGATAAATCAGAAATAGCCAGATTTACATCTGAACAAAATAGCCACAGTTTCAAAAGTAATTTAAATTTAGCTATTTTTCATGTAAGATAAAATCTGAACAAAAACACCCTTAAAATCCGGAAAAATTCCAGCATATTGTGTAGGAATTCGGACTTTTTACAAATGAGATTCCAGCATAATGTGCTGGAACTTTCCGTGTTTCAGCTAAAATATCGGCTATTTCTCATTGACTTTGCAAAGGATGACTAACTAAGCTCTTTCAAGAAAGTTGCAATTATTTCATGAACATGAAATAGCAGTACAGTTGCATTTCTGCATTGTTGTACCCTGTAGGTTACAAAATGAAGCTCAAAACATCTAGTAGTAGTGGTATAAGGGAACAGCCAACGGCATGTTCTTAGCTCTATATATCAGTCACACGACTGCTCCTGATAGATAGATGAACGCATAAAACAACTATTTAGCATATGCATTAGAGCGATTAAAACAAGAGCGTCCCTATTGACATTCTTGGAGGACATGATCTCCAGAAGAAAGTAGGGAGGCTGATGTTAATCGGTCGGTTTCAGTAAAAGGGTGATCCTTTTCTGAGGAAAAACCTATTCTTGGATCTGTTTTTTGTTCATCCAAAAGTGATTTTGATTCTCCTTTGAAGTTCCACTTATGCATGTCTTCACTTGGAGCCATATTTTCTTTAAAACTAATACTAGAAATCCCAGAAACTAAGTACTTATCACCAGTGTCAAGATTCCAAGAAACTGCAGCATCCTCCACTTTCTCCATTTTTGTGCTGATCAAATCTTGAGTATTGAAGTTTGAATTTTCATCTTCCTCATTTCCATGATCATTAAACTGAGAATTAGACCTTCCATAAGGTTTGATTACTGATTCCTCCAAAATTCCTTCCCCTGAATTAATCCTAATGTTGAAGCTCCCAAAACCTTCAATTCCTCTTGATATTTTCCTGGCTGTGTTTCTCTCATCTTTAAGAAGTTGTCCATTTTCTAGCAGCTTCAATATCCTCTCTGATTTGTTTCTAACATTTAGTCCCCAGTTGAATCTGCAGAATCATTCAAAATACCGTAACTTGTATTACCAAATATAGATTTAAAAAAAAAAAAAAAAAAAGGCAGCCCGGTGTACTAAGCTCGCGCTATGCGTGGGGTCTGTAGAAGAGCCGGACCACAAGGGTTTATCATACGCAGTCCTACTTTGCATTTCTGCAAGAGGTTGTTTCCACGGTTCGAACCCGTGACCTCCTGGTCACATGGCAGCAACTTTACCAGTTTCGTCAAGAAAAAGAACCACAAAGAATAAGTAAAATGGTAAAAAGCACCCCTTTATTGTACGAAGTATCTTAATTTTATCGCATGTTATGTTTAGGAAACATTCATACCCTTGCCGTTAGCATTATCTGGTACTTGACCTTGACCCTAATGGAACTTCAAAGTGGATCTTAGCCATGTAACGGAGGAAAGTTTTAAAGCATAGTCAAAAGTAGCTAGAGGGGTAAATTCCGACCTTTTTTCCCGAAGTATTTTGACACATGGAATCCACACAGTCTATGCTGTACCTTCACAAGGTCAAGGATAAATACGAAACGATTTGCTAATGATAGGGGTATGAATAACCCTAAAGTATAACGAAAGGTAAAATTTAGATATTTCGTATGGTAAACTAGTAAATTTGAACCTTTTCCAAAAGAATAAATTACCCTTTCTCATCAATGAGTTGAAAGTGTCCCATTTCCTTGATAACATCTTTGTCAATTTGGAATTCCTCAGCAACACTTTCAGGTCCATGAGTCAACAAATGTTCTAGCACAATCACAGCCTTATATGACACCCTCCAATTCTTTCTATCAAAACTTGACAATCTATATCATAAATAAAAATAACAATCAAAACATCATCAAGCCTGAAAATATTATTCAAGAAACTGCAAAAAGAAAAAAAATAATTTTTTTATATATATAAGAAGGCGAGCCTTGACATAACTGGTATAGTTACTGCCATGTGACTAGGAGATCACGGATTCGAGCCGCGGGAACAACCTCTTGCAGAAATACATGGTATAAGGCGGCATAAAATAGACCCTTGTGGTCCGACCTTTCCGCGGACCACAGCGGGAACTTAGTGCACCGGACTGCCCTTATATAAATAAATAAAAAAAAATAAAAGGAATAAATAAACAGACTTTTTGTGAAGGATCCCAACAATTCTCCAGTAATCATCAACTTCAAAAGCTGCCTTTGATATCATTTTCAGTGTTCTTGTGTCTGGTGCACCTGGATTTCCATTTGTAGCTTCTTCTGCCAATCTTCAAACAACATCATCAGTTATTCAACTTAGTATCTGAACTTTATCCACTATAACAGTAAAGTCGCAAAAACTATTTTTTGTCTCGCTAAAGTAACTGAACTATGCATGATTTACTCAAAAATTACAAATGATCAGAAAGTCAAAATTTTAAAATCACAGTACAAAGTAGAGAACTTACAGTTGAGCTGGTGTAACATCAGTCAAGGCTAATCTAGCTGTCTTGATCTTCTCCTTGAGGAAGAAAGCTGCTTGTTTCTTGAATTCATAGAGATATGGTTGAGACATTTTGCTACTGTTTTCCCTGCCGCCTAGGATTGACATATTCTTGCTACAAGAAAAATAATGAAGGATTGTGGACTTTTTGGTAAGAAGTAGAAGAGGCTTAATAACTTAAATGATGCAACAGTACACACCTACTCTTTGCTTTTTTTTAAATGATGGGTACGTGCGTTAGAAACGATACTTGACATAACTGGTAAAGTTGTTGTCATATGATCAGGAGGTCTCGAGTTCAAGCTGTGGAAGTAGCCTCTTGAAGAAATACAGGGTAAGACTGCGTACAATAGACCCTTGTGATCCGGCCCTTCTTCGGATCCCGCACATAACGGGAGTTTAGTGCATCGAACTGCTGGGCATATCTGTATCAACTTGTACGCAATTAAATGATATTACTGATAAATATTATTTTCTATGTTCGATCCAAGTCCTCAACATAGATATCAAACAATTCTATCTAGTGGAGTCTTGTGGGATTTAAGTATAATTTTCTATGATTTTTAACTAATTTATTGATCACTAAACCAACCATAGAGATTAGGACTCAACACTCGGTAGAGATGAAAAATATCAAGTTGCTTTCTGTAAATTTGTTTATGTTTTGATGGACAAAATTATCTTGAAAGATAATCGTAATTCGATAAAGTTAATCGAGATATACAATATGATTTTTATGTATGCAACAAACAATGGACAGCTATTTCTCATCTAATATTAGTGGCCACTGCCTACGTAATGAGAAGGACACAGGAGGGGACACTTGTTGAAAGATATCAGCAAAGGGATGAAAAGTCAAAGGAGGAGATGTATAATATTTGATGGTAATGGATTTGTTGACCCTTTGTTTATGTCTTGTTCAAAGGTTGAATTTTCATTAGATGGCTAGTGGAGTGGTTCTTCAATATATCATATAATATACTATCTAGTAATTCTATTATAATAAAAATGAAAAGCTCTTATCTTCAAAGTTAGATTACAGTTTTGCCTTTAATGTAATTTAAAATGTATTAAAACATAAAACATCTAATATAATAAATATTAAATAGTAAAATCTTTTATTAAATGCAGTTTACCCTTCATAAAAACTTTTTATTAAATATTAATTTCAAGTGCATTGAATTGATTAATGAAGAGGGTGTTTCAACTGCCAAAAATTATTAAAAGATGTAGTAATTGTAAAAGTTTTCTTTATTACATTATTTACACCATAGTCTTTTCACATTTCAACCTCATACATTTTATCCTTTGAGCTTCCATATGTAATTAGTAGTACGGGGTAATATTTACATATAATCTTTTATATTTTTCTTGTACTATATATATAAAGGTGCACAACAAAAGTGGTAAATCACTAATTCTTTTCTTCCGGTAAAGGTTTACTGTTATGGATTTTGCTCAATAAGACAGGTATTTTCTTTCCTGTCTAAGAGCTTATATTTATAAAGTAACATGTACTATGATATCAATTTCTGTTAAACTATTGGTGATAGAATTTATACTTTTTATTTAAATTGTTAAATGAGTTCTTATCTAGAGTACATGGTACAACACATAATAGTAAAGTTTGAAATTTTATATGCAGATTATATTTTTTCATTTGCGAATTGATGTTGATATACATATGAAGAACTATTTTTTAAAAAAGGTTCAAGCATGCTTATGCTTCACCAGAAAAAGCAACTCGGGATTAAAAAATTTCAATACCTACTTCTCATTTGAAAATCTGAAAAATAATATCTTGACATGTCATGCTCTTAACCTGGTTAAACAACGGATGGACACTTAGTGCCTTAACTTGACGGAGTGAACTAACATGTAACATTCTAAATGACTATCACATAATCCTAAGATATGTGATACTGGTATAAGTTTATATATATGGTTGATTCACTCGGTCAGGTTAAAACACCGGATGTCGATCAGGCTCACCGAGGTTTGGAGCATGACATGACACTTGCATTATGCTTATTAAACTTTAAACAATTCATAATTTGACTCTCTTCTAATAGTTATGAAAAGTTGAACTGATAAATTTAATCTCAGTCAATAAGAATAATTTTTTATCATTATATTAAAGGTGATATATTGATTGTTGTTTTTATGAGCCTATTATGGCATTCCTTCTACGCATAGAGACGAATCAAGAATTTGAAATTTGTGGATTCCCACCTATCTCAAACGATAAAATAAAAAGAAAAAGAAGTCTTCATGGTGGCTGATGTAACTTAAACTCAACCAAGAGGGCAGCAAAGCCTTACATGTCTTTTTTTCTACCACTGGACCAAAAACTTTGTTCTTGGATTCCCAACTCATAATTTTTTTATATTTACTGAATTTCTCTATATAAATACTGTCACACCTCATTTTTCTCGCAGGGATCGGGGTAGGGGTTTTTTCCAATTTAAGTGATATTATTCGAAAGGGGATTATTTATTTATTCAGAGTCGCCACTTGAAATAATTTATGGTGTCCCAAGTCACCGATTTATTTTAGAATCCCAAATTGAGGAAAATTGACTCTTATTTATGGTCTGCGAACACAGAAGACCAGGTAAGGAATTCTGTTCACCCGAGAGAAGGTGTGAGGCACTTCCGAGTTCCGTGGTTTTAGCACGGTCGCTCAACTATTAATAATTGGCCTAGTTATCTGATTTAATACATGTTTTAAACCTATATGTGTATTTTTATTTATTTTACCGCTTTTATTACATTACTGCATTTTAAACTTTTATGGAATTAATATGAGACGAGTTACGTTGTTGTACACTCGTTGTTTATACACATCGCAAATCGCGTCACGTGAAACACACCTACAATCTACAACGTGTTTAATTTTATTTATTATTGTTTGAAGTTGTGGTCGAGTCACGTGACACGCACACTCGAATTGGCAATTACGTATCGTGGCCATGCCACGGGAACCGTACCCACAGTCACGATAATTTATTATTAATCGCGCCTAAAGCAAGCTACGATGTTCGAATATTATTCAATTACTAATTTTGAGATTATTGTAAGGTCATGAGGTATGTAATTATTTGTGGAAGAATTGGATTTATTATTTATAGAAAAGTGAGCTAGTTTAGAGAAAGATGTGCCAACTATGTTATTTATTACTTTGGGCCTGATGAGACTAAATCTTTTGGCCCAAAATCTTTTCTTCTCCAACAGTCCAAAAACCAATTTCCTTAGAAACAAATCGTGGCCCAAATAAATTATCCAACCCATTATCCCATATTCTGTACATTTCTTAAACAAACTAATGACACCAAAATCTCATGAACAAAATTAGTAAACAAGCCAAATTACAGTGATTCAATAGACCCTTTATCCGATTAAATCGACACAAAACAAAATTTTGCAACTCTAAAATTAACATCATGATCCAATAAACATACGAACAAGGAAACAATCAGATTCAAATGATCCAAATATCAATAGAGTAAACTACTACTTCATGCTATCCAATAATCACACCAATAGACAAGAAGGTAAATGGATAATTATAATCGGTGAAGAAAGGGAAATAACGGACCTTTGATATAAATTAACAGAGATGAAATTACAAGAGCGCTAAACAATTCGACGAGTGTTGACCGGAGCTTTCACCGGCCACGAAACATCGAACAACAAATCGCGACTTGCAACCCCGATCGACCTTGCAAGCCCGGTGATTTAGTGGCTTGTTTTTGATGGGTTTAAGGCTATGTTTTTTTTGGAGGGGGGATGATTTTGCTAGATTTTTCGAAAGAAAGACGAAGAAAGAATGACACGAATAGAAATTTTCTTATCCTAGAAGAAGAAAATAAATTTCTCTCAATTCCTTCCTCCCTATTTTTTTTCGCTCTCCTCTTTTTTTTCCCTCACATTTCTCTTCTATTTATAGAAAATAAAATCGAAATTTTCAGATTTTTATTTTTTATTTTTAATTAAAAAGAATTTTCACTTCCCATTTTTTTGTTATTTTTTTAAAAAAATAATTCTAAACTTTTCTTTACTTTTATTTTTTAATTTCTCACTTTTTTTACTTTTAATATATTTAAAATCCCACTTTTTTTACTTTTTGTTTTATTTCCCACTTATTTTACTTTTTTTTTAAAATTTTCACTTACTTTTACTTTTATTAAAAAAAAAAATGTCTAAAAATATCAACTAGGGAGTGGAGACCCTATGTTGGAAAAAAGACTAGGGAGTGTAAACCCTATGTCTAAAATAAAATCAACTAGGAAGTGGAGACCCTATGTTGGAAAATCATCAACTGGGGAGTGGAGAACCTATGTTGGAAAATAGACTAGGGAGTGGAGACCCTATGTCTAAAAGTATCAACTAGGGAGTGAAGACCCTATGTTGGAAAAGCAGACTACGGAATGGAGACCCTATGTGTAAAAACATCAACTAGGGAGTGGAGACCCTATATTGGAAAAGAGACTAGGGAGTGGAGACCCTATGTCTAAAATAAAATCAACTATAGAGTGGAGACCCTATGTCTAAAATAAAATCAACTAGGGAGTGGAGACCCTATGTTGGAAAAGAGACTAGGGAGTGGAGACCCTATGTCTAAAAATCATCAACTAGGGAGTGGAGACCCTATGTTGGAAAAGCGACTAGGGAGTGGAGACCCTATGT
>AWOL01S0011956.1:4038-42211 GCA_000715115.1 Nicotiana otophora | reverse complement strand
GTCGATGCCAGTGACTGTGAGGATCCTCTTTTCGATCAGTGGCGCCCTTTGCGGGTTTTCACCAGCTGGCCTTTCTCATTTCTCTTCTCACCATCGCCTTATAGTGCTCTTTGTGAGTTTTCACTAACAAGACTCTCTCATTTTCGAATTTCTCTGCTTACCATCGCCTTATGGTGCCCGTGAGGTTTTCACCAATAAGACTCTCTCATTTTATCGTATCAGATCCGAGTAACTGTATCCTCCCATTTTGAATCTCTTTGCCGATTGATCGGAAGGACTTGAGAAGGATTTGAGTAAAAAGGATTTGGATTGAATTACAACTTTGGAATCTTTCAGACAAAACCATCGCCAAACCATTATAACATCTGCCCCAGTTTTACTTTTGGGGGAATTTGGGTTTTTGTTTTGGTGTGACTGAACCCCAGAGAGAGGGTGCCTACGTATCCTTTCGGAATCAAGTCGAACGTAGTTCAAGGATTTTCTTTTTCATTTTCTTTTGTTTTTTTTCTTTTTCTTCTGTTTTTGTTTGCTTTTCTCTTTATTTTTCCTTTCCTCTTTCTTTTTTCCTTTTTCATTTCATTTTCTTTTTGTCTTTTCCCCCCCCCCCCCCCCCATTTTTTTCATAATACTTTCAGGTTCCAAAGAGGATAATCAAAGAAAAGTAACCGACTCAAAGGGTTGGCAAAAGGGTTAATAGTGTTTGGATAGCAAGAAAGAAAGCATTCGTCATTCCAATCAGAGCATTTATGCTATATAGAGGATCAAACATAATACCTTTTGAATGCACTTGCGTTGACAATTATTTTAGAGACATTTCTTTCGATGTTTCTCAGGTACAACGCTCTCTTTTTGCAGTACTCTCATTACCATGTATGGATCTTTCTAATATGGAGCCAATTTTCCTTTAGCTGTTCCAATTATTTGTTATATTTCCTTAAACCTATCTTCATTGCATTCTGATTCTTGATTCATTATTTCGAAGTCTGCCAGCGTTTTAGGATCGGGGCATGAAGTCCGCAAGCATGTCATGTTATTGAAATCTGCATTTAACATAACCGAAAAAAGAATAAGAGAAGTGACAAAATTAAGAAAAGAGACATTCTTGGACAATGAAATATTAATTTCATTTGATTTTTTATTTTTATTTTTTATTTTTTTATTTTTAAAGATAGAAGGGTTTACATCGGAAAGTAAGGCAATAAAGTAAAATATTCGGATCACACCCTAAGATAATCCGAACGCAGAAAGGATAGCAAGACTGGCTACCGAGACTCTCGTCTGATGGGGAACTTTTAGGCTTGGCGATCGTTTTTTGGCTTTTCTTCTGTCTCGGCAATAGCTGCAATGACCTTCAGTGCCGGATCAAATTCCCCATCTCTCCAATCTCTGTTCATCAAACCCTCCGAACTACTCTGAACAGCCTGTGATGTGGCCTTAAAGGCAGCATGACTTAAGATTCGACCTGTTTTTAACCCATTTTCTATCAACTCCCCAATTTTGATAACCTCAGCAAATGGCTTACATATAGCGGACATCATGTTCTGGAAGTAATCCGCCTCTTGGGCCTGTAGAAAGACTGCAACCATTTCTGCTTCGTCCATTGGAGGCTTTACCCTGGCAGCTTGCTCATGCCATTTGACAGTGTATTCGCGAAAACGTTCCGCGGTTTTCTTTTTAAAATTGGACAAAGTATTTCTGTTGGGAGTGATGTCCATATTATATTGGAACAAGCAGATAAAATCTCGAGCCATATCGTCCCACACATGCCAATGGGTAATATCTTGATCCATATACCACTCAGAAGCGATTCCAGTGAGGCTTTCTCCAAAATAAACCATTAGCAGCTCCTCTTTTCCACCAGCACCCCTCAGCTAGTTACAGTATCATTTCAGATGAGCGGTCGGGTCTCCGTGCCCGTCGTACTTTTCAAATTTTGGCACCGACAAGTGAACATGGGGAAATATACACAGGTCGGAGTATGAAACACTCTTTTGGCCACTCAGACCTTGCATGTTTTTCAGGCTTTGCTCCAGGCTCTCCATTTTCCGAGCCATTTCCTCTTGCTCGGGATTCTTGACAACCTTTTCTTGCCCTACCGAGAAGTCACATTGTGGAGGTTGAGTAAATGAGTATGGGGTCACATGTGTTATTTTTTGTTGAAACTATGGACCCTGAAAGGTGAACATTAGAGGCTCAACATACGACCGTGGTAAAGTTGGTTGTGTTGTGGTTCACACTGGTGCTGCAGAGAACATTGCTGACGGTGTCTTTGAAGCCGGCACCTGGGGGCGAACCACAGAAGGTGTTTCGGGACCGTTAAATAACATTGGAGGGTATCCGCATGGGATGAACGGGTTGGGCACATGGGCGTTGGTAGTCTCTCCTGACTTGGGGATCAAATCAGGGAACCCAGGGATTGCACTTGGTGGTTCCATACCACTGGACCGGGCATCCCATATTTTCAACATGCGGAGACACAACATCCTATTCTCTTCAGTAGCTGCTGATTCTGGTTGTGGAATAGTCGGTGCTGTGATGCACTCAGGATCCATAATTGGTATATGACTTTCGGAGGCCATTGGAACCCTGCCTTTGAATCTTGTGAATGATGGGAAGCCAGATTACCAACAGAACTAACCACCTGAACAGTACCTGGCTAATTTGCACACCCAACAACCTTGTCAGTTTGAGACATTTAACCGATAGGGAATCGCATATTGGGGATGCAATGCACCTGAACAGTTAAACATTTCCACTGTGTGTTTGAACGGTTGCATGTACGACCTTAACTAACCTTTTTTCGCTCTGTACCTCTTTTCTTTCATTTCTACCTCTTTAATCACTCTTGATCTTCTCATTTTGTTTCTGTCGCTATTTATTTTGGCACTCTCTTTTTCTCTTTTTGTTTTTATCACTCTTTTATTTTATTTTATTTTTTGTCGCTTTGTTTTTCCCCTTCTTTTTTTTACTCTTTTCTTTCTTTTTCACTCAATTATTTTTTCTTTCTTTATTGTTTTTCGGTTTATTTATTCACTCAATTTATTTATGGCTATGATCGAATCCGATGAGGATTGCCTACGTATCATGACGCTGCATGAATCAGATCTTGCGTAGTTCAAGAAAATCTGAAATGAAGTAAATAAATTAACTCCCTTTCTTTCTTTTCTTTTTTTTTACTTTTTTATAACACTCGGACCATGAAAGCATTTAGAAAAAGAATATATTTTGGCATTTTTTTTATTTTTTTATTTTGAAAGAAAAAGCTTTAAACATGAAAAACAATATTTTTGGATTTTTGGTTTTGATTTTGTTTTTTGAAATTTCAGAAGAAAGACTTCTAAAGAAGAAAGAAAACATTTATTGGATTTTTGGACTTTTATTTTGAATTTATGAAAGAAATACTTCTAAATAAAAAAGAAAATATTTTTGAATCTTGAATTTTTATTTCAATTTTCGAAAGAAGAATGAAAATATTATTGGATTTTGAGAAGAAATTAAAAAGAAAATGTTTTTGTATTTTTTTAAAAAAATCTGGGGTCTAAAAGAAAGACTTCTAAATAAGGAAATAAAGGAAAATATTTTTGTTTTTTGTTTTTGTGGGCCGGAACCGATGAGGTTTGCCTACGTATCTCACATCCGGTGAGAATCAGACCCACGTAGTTTGGTAGGTTTTGGAGCAATAGGAAAATATGACTTATTTTGAAAATGATTTTTTTTTCCAGAGTTTCAGTATTTTTTAAATACCTGAATTTTCAAAACCGGGTAAATTCTTTTTTTCTCCTACCTCACTCTTTGTTTTTTCTTGGTTCCCTTTTTCCTATTCTAGAAGCCGGTTAACATGCAAGCCGAAACAAACATATGCACAAGTAGCACGTAAAATGCATCAAGATGGTCCAATATATTGGGTACACCTGTCCTAGACAGATCCAACCCATGTGTTGAGCCCCAAAGTCAAATGCACGTGATGCAAATAAACGTTCCTACTAGGGATCCGGCATGAGACTATGTTATTCTAGGTTTAGATCCTAGGTGTGCTGTTCTAGACCTGGCTTACCCGAGCAGACAACTCGAGCCGGGGGGAGGGGCAGCGTACCGGGAATACAAAAGCTTCACCGGCTTTGCAACTTGTCCGAACCTCGTTCTAAAATTAGGGTATAACTCTAAGAGAAAAGAAGTCACGCGAAGCGCACGCTTCCCAAAAGATTTAGAAGACTCAAAGAGAAGAGGGTTTCGTAACAGTTTATATACAGTTCAAATAATATCAAAGCGGTAAAAAGCGGCATTTAGCACATTCGGTTCAAACACGTAAAAATCAGACAATCATGAAAGCCAAGCATAACAGTTATCTAAGCTCGAATTCTGAACCCTGAACAAGAGATTCTGGGTTCGATCCCCAGCAGAGTCGCCAGAGCTATCACACCTCCCTTTTCCCGCAGGGATATGGGGTAGGTTTTTTCCAATTTAAGTAACATTATTCGAAATGCAATTATTTATTTATTCAGAGTCGCTATTTGGAATAATTTATGGTATCCCAAGTCACCGATTTATTTTAGAATCCCAAATCGAAGAAAATTAACTTTTATTTATGGTCTGCGAACACAGAAGACTAGGTAAGGAATTCTGTTAACCCGAAAGAAGGTGTGAGGCACTCCCGAGTTCCGTGATTTTAGCACGGTCACTCAACTATTAATAATTGGCCTAGTTATTTGATTTAATACATGTTTTAAACCTATATGTGCATTTTTATTCCTTTTACCGCTTTTATTATATTACTGTATTTTAAACTTTTATGGAATTAATATGAGACGAGTTACGTTGTCGTACACTCGTTGTTTATACACATCGCAAATCGCATCACGTGAAGCGCACCCGCAATCTACAACGTGTTTAATTTTATTTATTATTGTTTGAAGTTATGGTCGAGTCAAGTGAATCGCACACTCGAATTGAGGATTACGTATCGTGACCATGCCACGGAAATCATACCCACAGTCACGATAATTTATTATTAATCGCGCCTAAAGCAAGCTACGATGTTCGAATATTATTCAATTACTAATTTTGAGATTATTGTAAGGTCATGAGGTATGTAATTATTTGTGGAAGAATTGTATTTATTATTTATAGAAAAGTGGGTTAGTTTAGAGAAAGATGTGCCAACTATATTATTTATTACTTTGGGCCTGATGGGATTAAATCTTTTCGCCCAAAATCTTTTCTTCTCCAACAACTCAAAAACCAATTTCCTTAGAAACAAATCGTGGCCCAAGCAAATTATCCAACCCATTATCCCATATTTTGTACATTTCTTAAACAAACTAATGACACCAAAATCTCATGAACAAAATTAGTAAACAAGCCAAATTACAATGATTCAATAGACCCTTTATCCGGTTAAATCAACTCAAAACAAAACTTTACAACTCTAAAATTAACATCATGGTCCAATAAACATATGAACAAGGAAACAATCAGATTCAAATGATCCAAATATCAATAGAGTGAACTACTACTTCATGCTACCCAATAATCATACCAATAGAAAAGAAGGTAAATGGATAATTATAATCAGTGAAGAAAGGGAAATAATGGACATTTGATATAAATTAACAGAGATGAAATTACAAGAGCACTAAACAATTCGACGAGTGTTGACCGGAGCTTTCACCGGCCACGAAACCTCAAACAACAAATCGCGACTTGCAACCCCGATCAACCTTGCAAGACCGGTGATTTAGTGGCTTATTTTTCCTGGATTTTAAGGCTTGTTTTGGGGGGGAGGGGGGTGATTTTGCTGGATTTTTGGAAAGAAAGACGAAGAAAGAATAACACGAGTAGAAATTTCCTTATCGTAGAAGAAGAAAATAAATTTCTCTCAATTTCTTCCTCCCTATTTTTTTTTCTCTCTCCTCTTTTTTTTCCCCTCATATTTCTCTTCTATTTATAGAAAAAAAAAATCGAAATTTTCAGATTTGTTTTTGTTTTTTTTAATTTAAAAGAATTTTCACTTCCCAGTTTTCTTATTTTTTTAAAAAAATAATTCTCCACTTTTCTTTACTTTTAGTTTTAAATTTCTCACTTTTTTTACTTTTAATATATTTAAAATCCCACTTTTTTTACTTTTCTTTTTTTATTTCCCACTTATTTTACTTTTATTCTTTTTAATTTTCACTTACTTTTACTTTTATTAAAAAAAATATCAGATACCCTTACTTTTATTTTTCTAATTCCAACTTTATTTTACTTTTGATTTTTTTAAATTTTCACATTCTTTTACTTTTGATTTTTTTAAATTTTCACATTCTTTTACTTTTAATTTTTAAATTTTCCACTTTCTTTTACTTTGTTTATTAAATAATTTCTACCTACTTTTACTTTTAACTTTTTAATTTTATATTTCTACTTTTACTATTTTTTAATTCCCATCCGAAATTTGTTTTTTTAAAAAATAAAAATTAATAATAATAATTAATTTTTGGTTTTTAATTCATTTTATTTAAAAATAAAGATAAAAATAATAATAAAAATAATACTAATAGTAATAATTGACCTTTTGAATTATTATTAATTTCTACCATGTGTATGTGTATATATATATATATATATATATATATATATATATATATATATATATATATATATATATATATATATATATATATATATATATATATATATATATATATATATATATATATATATATATATATATATATATATATATATATATATATATATATATATATATATATATATATATATATATATATATATATATATATATATATATATATATATATATATATATATATATATATATATATATATATATATATATATATATATATATATATATATATATATATATATATATATATATATATATATATATATATATATATATATATATATATATATATATATATATATATATATATATATATATATATATATATATATATATATATATATATATATATATATATATATATATATATATATATATATATATATATATATATATATATATATATATATATATATATATATATATATATATATATATATATATATATATATATATATATATATATATATATATATATATATATATATATATATATATATATATATATATATATATATATATATATATATATATATATATATATATATATATATATATATATATATATATATATATATATATATATATATATATATATATATATATATATATATATATATATATATATATATATATATATATATATATATATATATATATATATATATATATATATATATATATATATATATATATATATATATATATATATATATATATATATATATATATATATATATATATATATATATATATATATATATATATATATATATATATATATATATATATATATATATATATATATATATATATATATATATATATATATATATATATATATATATATATATATATATATATATATATATATATATATATATATATATATATATATATATATATATATATATATATATATATATATATATATATATATATATATATATATATATATATATATATATATATATATATATATATATATATATATATATATATATATATATATATATATATATATATATATATATATATATATATATATATATATATATATATATATATATATATATATATATATATATATATATATATATATATATATATATATATATATATATATATATATATATATATATATATATATATATATATATATATATATATATATATATATATATATATATATATATATATATATATATATATATATATATATATATATATATATATATATATATATATATATATATATATATATATATATATATATATATATATATATATATATATATATATATATATATATA
This sequence comes from Nicotiana otophora, assembly GCA_000715115.1. NCBI lineage: Eukaryota > Viridiplantae > Streptophyta > Magnoliopsida > Solanales > Solanaceae > Nicotiana > Nicotiana otophora. Next base: position 34,270 of record AWOL01S0011956.1, on the reverse strand, counting down.
TATATATATATATATATATATATATATATATATATATATATATATATATATATATATATATATATATATATATATATATATATATATATATATATATATATATATATATATATAACAAAGCTAAAAAATATATATTAAATTTCTGAAAATATTTACATAGTAGAAGGTGATAAAAATTCAAATATAATCAAAAATTAGGTGCTCACAAATACGGAATTCATACAAAACTTAGGGGCAACCTAATAGCCTAAATCCATCCCTCCTACACACACATGTGAAAACAAGAAAATTACACGAAGAAGCTAAGTTGGAGAAAAGATTATTTCTGCGATTTAGTTTAATTTAGTTTAATTTATTAAGGAATTATTTCATGTTAGTGCTTTTCTTCAATTTCAAAAGTTTGATTTGTTTTAATATTTCTTCAAGTTTATATTAACGAGAAAATTATTAAATCATATTATATGATGCTCAAATACATATTTGTCAATTAACAGGAAAGAACTTTTAAAGTTGCACATGCCATATTATGGAAGATTTTCTTTTAGAAGAAAATTTAGCAATCAATTGCATATATTAACATAAGAAAAACTAAATAGTAAAAAATGATAAATAAAAAAAAAGGCAATAAAGAAAAGTCATTTTTCTAAGTTTAGAATCAATGTGAATATATGTTATATTAGAAGAATTGTTACTCATCAGTTATATGTTTTAATATTATTTATACTATTTTAAAAATATGTATAAATCGATATGGGACACACGTGTAACGCATGTGTCCAGAAACTAATTTTATTATAAATTTGACGTAATGGAATGTGTGCCTAAATTAAAATACTATCTAGTAATTTTATTAATTGTTTCCGACTATATCCTTAATATTAAAGAAGTAGTAACTCTTTTTAATACTACTCAATTATCAAAAAGCATTTAATATAGGAATTTCTTAAACTATATATATTTTGTATTTATTATTTTTCTTAACGGACATAAAAAGAGTTAAAGCAACAATTAAAATGGAACCGAGGGAGTAATAAACAAAAAAAATCTACACTGAAATCCATGGATAAAGGAACCACATTTGGAAAAACTAGTAATCCAAATGCTCTTTACTTTTGTTGAAAGTCTTGAGACCAAATATTGATTGTGTTTTTCTGAGTCTTTTCCCTTTTCCTTTCCCTTTCCCACAACACACTTTTTGCATTATGTAACAGACAAACAAAAAAGATAGAATCGAAACATTCTTCACTTTATTTCTTCTACTTGATCTTTCACTATTGTTAGTTTGATTATATAAGTTGTTTAATTTGATCATCATTTCTCTTGTATACACAAATTAACATAAGATTTTGCCTTAATATATTTGATCTTCAAGATTTATTAGTCCGGTTAATAAGATCGGGTTGACCTACTAAGAGAATGTTTCTATTAAGAGATTTTTCATTCTCAAAATTCTAATCCTAAAAAAAAATGATTCCGAGGAAAATAAAATTGAGAAAAAGAAATATTTTAAGAAAAAAAAAAATTAGTTTATCATATCACGTGCAACCCACGTGATTACACCATTTAGTTTGGAGAAACAGTTATGAATCAAATCTGAATCTACTTCTAATAATACAAGCCCATATTTCCCTTTTTGTATACATCAATCATAAAAAACTTTATCTATTCTCAGTCCATTATCTTCTTTCCTTTTCCTCTTTCATAATTTCTTATATTAAGAGTTAGTGCATGAGCAATAATTACAAGAAGGTTATGAACAAGATGAAAATGTAATTATTGGACCGTAATTAGTTGTCTTTTTGGCTTTTAACATATTTGACCGATCAACTAAAAATAATTACGTCGCTAGCAAATGTATAAAAAATATATTGATTATATATAAAAAATATATGTTATATGTATTATCATATATTAACATAAAAAAATTATATTCACTGACTATTATTTTTAGAACGATTACATTGTATTATTTTTTCTTGTCTTTTTGTGATAAATTATCTTTCTTAATCCATAAATTTAAAATTCTAGCTCGATTTTCTATATTTTCTGTTAGAACTTTTTTACCTTCATCCTTAATAAAATCATACTCATGACTCGAACTCGGATACTTGATTTACGCCTCTAAAAATCATAACCATCCCATCACTAAGTGTTAATTAATTGTAGTATCGTAGCAAAATTGGTCAGCTCGTTTCTATCTAGTGGACCAACCGACTATGATTCCAATAAAATCCCATATATCTTACGTGACCCTTTTTAAAATCTTTTTTTTTCCCAATGATATAAAAGCTTTTCTCTCCTTTAATCGTTAAAGCTAAGCAAATTTTCAATTTCATTTTCATTGCTGAAAAAAAAGATCAAATCTTGGAAAAATGGGTTCATTGATGAATGAGAGTGAAATGGAAAGGATAGGAGATGAGTCAAAGGAAGCAATTTTATACGTTAATGGAGTTCGTAGAGTTTTGCCTAATGGGTTAGCTCATTTGACTCTTCTTGAGTATCTTAGAGGTCAGTTAGTTATTTGAGCTTTAAGTTTCTCAGAGTATAGTTTCTCTGATTTACTACTTTTTTTTTTCTTGATCATTGTGAACAGTTTAGTTTTTTGGGGTTCTCTTTTTTCTTGTCAGTAACTTATAGAAAGAAATGGATAATTCAAGTTCATAATCAGATTAAATAGTACGAGTATCTTGTTAACCCAAAAAAGAAAGAAAAAAGATTGAATCTTGAGCATTACTAATAGTTTAGTTTTGTGGGGTTCTCTTTCTTCTTGTCAGAAACGTAGAGAGAAATGGATAATTCAAGTTCATAATCAGATTAAATAGTAGCTATTAACTCAAACAAAGGAAAAGATTGAATTTTGAGCATAATTTGTGGTCACCCTCTTGCAAATGACGGTGATTCTGAGGAGTTCTTTTTTTTTTTTGGTTGGTTAGGAGAGGAAAAACCTGCTGTGATTCCCATTTTTCAATAAAATTGACATCTTGACAGGAAACCATGAGGTTGTAGCTCAAATTAATAATATACATACATAAATTTAAAAAAGGAGGATATGCTACCTTTTCAAAAGTTAAATGGGTAAGAAATAAGTTTAGTAGGTAATGAGTCATTGTGTATGCAATTGATCATTATCACTGGTTCACTTTTGTCACTGACCTGTGATTCAAAATTGTTGGCCTTTGTTGTAAAATTTTGAGATATTAGTGGGATAGCTATTTTAACGTACCGGGAGGACTTCCAACTGTTCAATGGCAATTGGCATACAAGTGAATTAATTAAGTTTTCTATAGTTTTAACTTCTGTTGGTGTTTGACCTTGTAAATTGCTTCAGGTTGAACCTTATGACCTTCTTTATTGTTTTACTTATATTCAAAAATTTCAACATTGAATTACCATTTACTTCCTTTTCTCGCTTTTCTTTCCATTAGACTTGGACATTATTTGTCTTCTTCTATCTCCATATTCATAAATGTTTGTGGCTTGCTGGCTTGGCAATCAATGTGTTTGTACTTCCCCTTTAGAAGCGCAGTCGTATTCAATATGGTGTTAAAAGTTTGGTGAGTTCATTTTTGAGTTGCTGCCAAAGTTGTAGCATTATGTGGTCGTTGGTACTTGTTAAATGAATATGTTTTGTGCATTGTGTTAAGAACTCACTACACCTCTTAGCCTCTATGTTTCGCCCAATTCTTCAGGAATTTGTAGTATATATTTCTGTTCAGATAATTGATCTGGATTTCTATGCTCTCTCTCTTAATTTGTTTTGGTGGTTTCTCTGAAGTTGCGCTTTCTCTTTGGCGGTACAGAGATAGGCCTGACAGGCACCAAGCTAGGCTGTGGTGAAGGTGGGTGTGGGGCGTGCACTGTTATGGTCTCTTATTTTGATCAGAATTTGAAGAAATGTGTGTGAGTTCCATCTCTTTATCTATTGGATGTTTTTCTTCTGAACAGTTGCGTGATTACTCTACGAGCTGAGCCAGTACAATTTTAATAGATTTTTTTTCTTCTCAAATGATTTTGTATCCTTCAAGGAATGAGTCAAGCTTTCTTGTAGAACTAGAGAGGTGGAAAGTACACACACTTTAGCATTCTGTATTTGTTCAAGGAGACTAAAGTGTTATAAATTGTGGACTCCCTGGCTTCGGACTCACCTAATACTAGGTTAACCTAGAAATCAGTGTGCAGGTACATGAGAAATGAATAAAACGTTCTTGTTTCTCATGATTACTATGCAAGGCTTTGGCTTGTACCTACCCCCTGCCCAAAAGAAAACACACACCACCAAAAAAGAGAGGCCGCTATTACCAAAACTTGAAGTGACCAATTATGTACTTTTAGTGCCTTGGTCTTTGGTACCATTTCTTTGTCTGCTATAAGTTCTTTGGGGAGTGGAATGCGAGCGAATGTGTTGACTTAGAGAGTAAAGAGAAACTAGTGGAGAATATGGATAGTTAAGAGATTAAAAAAACATAATGATGATATACTATTATTAGCAATAATTTGGTTAACATGAAGTGGCCTTGATTTGATTGGCCTCCGGTGCAACCATTCAATCGAGGTAGTATATGACGATAATAAAATTTTCCATAAATCATGTCCGGTTTCTCATTAAATATCTTCTCTATAGGCACCATGCAATTAATGCGTGCTTGTCTCCTCTCTATTCTGTGGAAGGGATGCATGTCATCACAGTGGAGGGAATTGGGAACCACAAAGCTGGTTTGCATCCAATTCAGGTGTGTTAATTGGCTTCACATGTCTGTTTTTCATCGCATAGTTTTCCAACATAGTTTGTGAATGCAAATATTACCTTTTTATGGATGATGGATGTATGCAATCTTCTTTTTAACTCCTCTGCTTTGTCCATTACATTCTAAAGGAATCATTGGTTCGCATGCATGGCTCACAATGTGGATTCTGCACTCCTGGTTTCGTGATGTCCATGTATGCATTACTACGATCATCTAAAGAACCGCCTTCAGAAGAGCAAATTGAAGAAAGCCTTGCAGGAAATTTATGTCGATGTACTGGTTATAGGCCAATTATTGATGCATTTCGAGTATTCGCAAAAACTAATAATGCTTTATATACCAACACATCTTTACAAGGCATTAGTAGTGGTGAGTTTATCTGTCCTTCAACGGGTAAGCCCTGTTCATGTGGGTCAAAGGCTGGAAGTAGTGAAGAAACTATTGAACAAATTTTGAGCAACGACTGTGGCTGGCGGCCATTTTCTTACAACGAGACTGATGGAACCACCTACACCAGCAAAGAACTTATTTTTCCTCCCGAACTTCTATTAAGGAAATTGATTTATTTAAGTTTGAGCGGATCAAATGGACTGAAGTGGTATAGGCCCTTAAAACTTCAACATTTGTTGGATTTAAAAGCAAGATATCCAGATGCCAGGTTAGTTGTTGGAAATTCAGAGGTGGGAATTGAAGTCAGGCTTAAAAGAATTCACTATCCTATATTAATATCTGTTGCACATGTTCCTGAACTTAACCATATGAGAGTTGAGGATGACGGCTTAGAAATAGGTGCTGCAGTGAAATTATCACAGCTTGTGGATATATTAAAGAAGGTAAAAAACGAGCGTCCTGAGTATGAAACATCATCATGTCGAGCTCTCATTGAGCAGATAAAGTGGTTTGCTGGAACACAAATACGGAACGTTGCATCAGTTGGTGGGAATATCTGCACTGCAAGTCCAATATCAGACTTGAACCCTCTTTGGATGGCAGCAGGAGCAAAGTTTCGAATAATTGACTGCAAAGGAAATGTTAGAACATGTTTGGCTAAGAATTTCTTCCAGGGCTATCGTAAAGTGGATCTCGCAAGTAGTGAAATTTTACTGTCAGTATCATTGCCTTGGAATAAGCCATTTGAGTTTGTGAGAGAGTTTAAGCAATCTCATAGGAGAGATGATGATATTGCCATTGTCAATGCCGGGATGCGTGTTTGCCTTGAAAAGAAAGACCAGAAATGGATTGTTTCAGATGCTTTGATTGTATATGGTGGGGTTGCTCCTCTTTCGTTTGCTGCATCGAAAACTAGTGACTTTTTAATCGGGAAAAAATGGAATAAAGAGCTGTTATATGGTGCTTTGAAAATTTTAGGGGATGAAATTGTGCTGAAGGAAGATGCACCTGGCGGGATGGTTGAATTTCGAAAATCATTAACGTTTAGTTTCTTCTTCAAATTTTTCTTGTGGGTTTGTCATCAAATGGATGGACAACCATCATTTATTGAGAAAGTTCCAGCTTCACATGTTTCAGCTGTAGATTCATCTCTTCGACCATCCATTAGTTCAATTCAGGATTTTGAGATCAGGAAGCACGGCACTTCGGTGGGTTCTCCTGAGGTTCATATTTCATCAAGGCTTCAGGTGACAATATTTATAGCATGAAAATTATACGTACTTTTTATGTCTATTCGAGTACCGTTTAGATTTTGGAAGACAATGATTAAAGTGTGAATTGAATAAAATTCTAGATTGCGCGTGGACAGATAAGAAGAAAAAAGCTGTAAATGTTTAAAAGAGTTCTTGATCTCCTAGCATGGCTCTAATTCTTACGCCATAATAGACATAATGGCTGGGATGACCTTTGTACTAATGAGATTCCTGACGTCTCTATTATTATGCTTCCGCTGCTCTGATGAAGAACAAGCACACATTCATCTCTTATTGGTTCATAACAGAAGTGAATTTTGGGTTTTTAGGTCCTTCCTGCTGCTCCTCTCCTGTTGTATATATTGGGATTGAATCTGTACTAACAGCATAGGAAACATGGTGTCACTTTTGAACTTTTTTTTAATAAGATAAATCAGCTTTATCATTCAGAAATTGTGTTTTGGGTAGTGGTGTCACATTTTACTTTTTCCTCTTTATATGTTTTGTGGCTTGTGTAGGAGCATATTTCTAGTGATAAACGACGTTTCCTTTAGGATTCTTGGATCCCACAAGCAAATGGATCACTGTATTGCTCTATTAATAATTACTAACAACATTGGGTCCCTTTATTGCTTCTGATTTTGCTTTGATATAGCTCTTTCTTCTGAGAAAAAAACTTTTTTTATAATCATGACGTCTATAGTGTACGAGCTGCGTCTACGCATAGCGGCATAGGTGTTGGTATTTTTAATTTTGGCTATTTTGAACTGGCATAATGATGAAATAGTTATCCTTTATCAGATCTGTTTGGCCAAAATTGCCACTTATATTTTGGCTGGATAACTTGACCATTTTCAGGTTTCAGGAGAGGCAGAATATACTGATGATGTGCCAACTCCACCCAATAGTTTGCACGCTGCTCTGGTATTGAGTAAAAAACCTCATGCTCGTATACTTTCAATAGATGATTTGGGAGCCAGGTCCTCTCCTGGATTTGCGGGTATTTTTCTTGCCAAAGATGTACCTTGTAAGAATATGATCGGACCAGTTATTGCTGATGAGGAACTTTTTGCCACGGAGTTTGTCACTTGTGTGGGTCAGGTATGATGCTATGCTCTGAGATTTTCTTTCTACCTTCTTTTGCAAATGTTAAGTGGATGAATACTATTCTTTTGTAGGTTATTGGAGTGGTCGTAGCTGACACACATGAAAATGCAAAACTTGCTGCTAGAAAGGTTCATGTTGAGTATGAAGATCTACCTGCAGTTTTATCAATAGAGGATGCTATACAGGCCAACAGTTATCATCCTAATACGGCAAGGTGTCTGACAAAGGGAGACGTCGAACAGTGTTTCCAATCAGGTCAATGTGACAATATTATAGAAGGAGAAGTTAGGGTAGGTGGTCAGGAACATTTTTATTTGGAGCCTCATGGGACTTTAATATGGACAGTGGATAGTGGCAACGAGGTGCACATGATCTCGTCCACCCAGGTACTTCAAGTTAACTCTAGTAATTCTCTCTTAGTTTCTCAAATATATCTAGGTTTATAGGACATTTGTTGTGGTGTTGGGCTCTTTATTTTTTCTCCCCCATAACACCTGTAGTTTGCTGGTTTAGATGTAAGTGTTAATAATCCTTTCAAAAAAGGTGGTAATAAAGGAAAATGCTAGTTATCGGCCATTGAGTTGACAAAGTATGTCTCCGTAAAGCCTCGATCCTAAGTTAATTTCAGTTGATAAGTTGCTAATATACCCAAAGAGCAGTAGTTGTTAATATATGTATAAAATAACCACCAGCGTACCCTGCATGTGTTTGCCATACTTGAAAGTCTCAGATGACACATATTTGGGTATTTGACCATTATATGCATTTTAACATGCGTATTCTATGACTACTATTACTTTTTGACAGAGAGTCAAAAATGTTTCAAAAGCTATCTTTAACTAGAAAAGGCATAGTTACCCTACTAAAGTTCTTGATTTTGCTCTACAGACTCTTGCTTTTCAGACTCACATGATATATGATTAGTCAACCATAATCATCTTAGTTTGGCATTGTCAGTTTAGATATATTGTCTTTGACTTCAGTTTTAGATAGTTCCTTAAAGCTGGTTTAGATTTCTTCCAGATCATTATTATGCTGTGAGCCAAGTTTGGTTTGCCATGTGGATTAGGTTAAATCCAGCTTAAAAGGCTGCACAATGTGATTTACTTGTTAGGGAAGGGGGAATGTCTTTGCTGCAAATTCAGTGACGGAATCGTTGTTTATCTTGCAGGCTCCTCAGAAGCACCAGAAGTATGTTTCTCAGGTTCTTGGTCTTCCAATGTCAAAGGTGGTTTGCAAGACTAAAAGGATAGGTGGTGGATTTGGAGGCAAGGAAACAAGGTCTGCTTTCCTTGCGGCTGTAACTGCTGTTCCATCATATCTGTTGGATCGTCCAGTGAAACTCATTCTGGATAGGGATATAGACATGATGATAAGTGGGCAACGACATAGCTTTCTTGGAAAGTACAAGGTGAATAGTTTGTGATCATGTTATACACAGCTAAACTCGTCCTAACTGACATTTTGTGGCACGGAAAAGTTTGTGTAACTCATTCACTTCAGTGGTATTAATTGCTCAAATGTTTACGCGAAACACATGATTTAAATTTGAATCATTGTGACTAGTATCTGGTGAACAGTTTTTTGTTATTTGAGTGTGTCAAACCTTTTGGGATGTTTTAAAATAGTAAGTGTATCATATATATTGGGATAGATGAATGTGTATACCTACCAATTTACTGAAAGACATTGTTGGGCTGCATAAACAGATAAGAGTTAGGGTTTTGCGGTGCACAATATAACAATCGGAAAGAGAATTGATTAGACATTGCTGTTTGTTTTTGTTACATGAGCCCAATCAGTGTAATACTTGACAGATACAGATAAGTAAACTATATAAACCTCCTCAACGAAGGGTGATAGAAAGGGCATGATCTAGTTTTGTTCTTTTTCCCAATATGTTTTTGATAGACATTGCTTTGCTGTCATTTTCTATTTTGTTTTTTATTAGCATTTTCTTTTGGATTTGTGGAGAAACAATTTTAATGTTCTCTATTAATTTTAGGTTGGGTTTACAAATGATGGGAAAGTGCTTGCCTTGGATCTTTGTATCTACAGTAATGCTGGAAATTCATTGGATTTATCACTTGCTGTACTTGAACGTGCTATGTTCCATTCGCACAATGTCTATGAAATACCAAATATGAGGGTTAACGGAAATGTCTGCTTCACTAATTTTCCTAGTAATACCGCTTTTAGAGGATTTGGAGGCCCACAGGGTATGCTAATTGCTGAGAATTGGATAGAGAGGATTGCCGTGGAAGTTAACAAAAGCCCAGAAGAAATAAGGGTATGCCTTGTGCTTCTGATGATTGTCTCGATATCCTTTCATCATAAGGGATGCATATCAGCAGCTCCTCCATTCCATGTTTTCCTTAGTATTTTAGGTAATGATGTATTCATATTGTTTCTCTTTTTCTTTTTTCGACCAGGAAATGAATTTTATTGGCGAAGGATCAGTCTTGCATTATGGTCAAAGAATTGAAGACTGCACCTTGGGACGTCTCTGGAATGAATTGAAATCTTCTCGTGACTTCATTAATGCTCAAAATGAAGTTGAAAATTTCAATCACCAGAATCGGTGGAAGAAGCGAGGTATTGCCATGGTGCCGACCAAATTTGGGATATCTTTCACTACAAAGTTTATGAACCAGGTGAGTTGGTGTCTTTGTTGTACATCCTAGAGTTCCTAACCAACTCATGCGGCTGGATATATTTTTAAGCTGTTTCTTTTAGTACCCATGAGCATGATATAACCTGTTGACTGACTGCTGTAATTGGTTAGATTCCACATTCCTATAGAAAAAATCACAAAAATGCACTTTGATTTGCTTACATGGGAAAACATCACAAAAATCCCATCTGTTTATTTTCCAACCATTTTCCAACTAGATGATTCATACCATTTTCCTTAAGTTCAGATTTCCAATAGTGAGCTGCTTAAATTAAAAATTTGTTTCTGTGCAGACATTGTTTTTTTTCTTCCCTAGGTTAATGGGACCGATGGAGGTGAAGTGCACCTGAATAAGACGAGTAGTAGATGAGAATAGTTCCTTAGGGAATATATGTTCCGTTTCTTTGTAAAGAGCACTTTGTTGGATGTTGAGTGTTTCATATTTTCGTTTCTTATGAAAAAATTAATAATCCCAAAGATCTGTGTTGGTTATTCACTGACTGATCGACTACAGGCTGGTGCTCTTGTTCAAGTTTACACTGATGGAACTGTGTTGGTCACTCATGGGGGTGTCGAGATGGGTCAAGGTTTGCATACAAAAGTTGCCCAGATTGCTGCATCTTCCTTTAATATTCCTCTAAGTGCAGTATTCATTTCTGAGACGAGCACTGACAAGGTATGGTGTGACAAGAATATCAATAAATCATTGCTTGAAGGTTCTAATTTCTTCTTGGTGAATAAGCCGAAATGATACATGGGAATAATGTGGCGTAAATGTTGTTCTATTTCTATATTAGGGTGCGACGAGGGACAGAGCTAGGCATGTACGAGATGACAATGAGAAAAAATGAACTAACCAAATGTGAATATCCAATATAAGAAGCCTGAAAATATTCTGTATTTTATTCAGCTTCAGAAGGGGAGCCTTGGCGTAACCGGTAAAGTGGCCTCCATGTGACCAAGAAGTCACGGGTTTGAGCCGTGGAAACAACCTCTTGCTGAAATGCAGGGTAAGGCTGTGTACAATAGACCCTTGTGGTCCGGCCTTTCTCCGGACCCCGCGCATAGCGGGAGCTTAGTGCACCGGGCTGCCCTTTTCTAATGCTGAGCTTTACAATTGCTACCTAAAAATTTGGAAGTATATAGTAACTAATTGGAGTCTGGAGAAGGCAAAATTGATCTTCCTCAGCCATGCGGTGGTTTTGTTCCTTGGTTTGGGGGTGGGGAGTTTTCTAGCACGTCATGTTGTTTCATTCAAGTTCCTTGTGTTGCATGTCAATTTTTGTTTTGCAGTTTATGAAAATTATTAGTGCGTCTCTCATCTGCTTTTTCGCCAATTTTAGGTTCCTAATGCTTCGCCAACAGCTGCTTCTGCAAGTTCTGACATGTATGGAGCTGCAGTACTGGATGCATGCGAGCAAATAAAAGCACGAATGGAGCCTATTGCATCCAAGAATAACTTTAGCTCATTTGCAGAGGTATCTCTTCTTGTCCTGTCTTTTAAATAATCTTTTTCTATTTTGTATGTGTTTTATTTCATTCCTCATCTCGTTGACTTCCTTGCCTATCATTTGAAATGTGATGGTGACTTATACAAGAACAAGGACAGAATAAGGCATGAGGACGAAATAATAAACGGCAAAGGGTCAATTATACCCCTGTACTTTCGAAAATGGTCTAAGAATACCCCTCGTTATACTATTGGGCTATATATACCCTTTCCGTCATGCTTTGGAATAAATATACCCTTATTTTGGATGGAGTGCCACGTGGCAGCACCAGATGAAAACGACCCATTTTTTTACCCGATCCGTTTTAAAAAACGCACCACCCGACCCGTTTTAAAATTCATTTTTTTCAGTTTTTTTAAAGCATATATTTTGTAAAAACTGGAATTTGTTTTTGTAAAAACTGAAAAACAAAAAGAAGGAATTTGCAAAATATATATTTTTAAGTCTTTTCAGTTTTTTTTAAGTATTGTTTTTGTAAAAACTGGAAAAAAATATAAAAAAATTTGTCAAAACTGGAAAAAAAAGACTCTCCTAAAGCAGTTGACTACATATGCATTAGTTTTATAAAAATGAAAATATTTTGCAAAATCTTTTTTTTTTCAATTTTTACAAAAAAAAGTACTTAAAAAAACTAAAAAATATATATTTTGCAAATTCCTTTTTTTTTTCAGTTTTTACAAAATATGTATTTTTCAGTTTTTAAAGTATTTTTTTTAAAAATATTTTTTTGTAAAACTGAAAAAAAAAGTAATTTTCAAAATATATATTTTTTAGTTTTTTCAGTTTTTTAAAGTATTTGTTTTTGTAAAAACTGAAAAAAAAAGACTTTGCAAAATATTTTCATTTTTTTAAAACTAATGCATATGTAGTCCACTGCTTTAGGAGAGTTTTTTTTTCTAGTTTTTACAAAAAAATATTATTTTTTTCAGTTTTTACAAAAAAATACTTTAAAAAAATGAAACTTAAAAATATATATTTTGCAAATTCCTTTTTTTTTTCCAGTTTTTACAAAACATATGCTTTAAAAAAACTGAATTTTAAAACGGGTCGGGTGGTGGGTTTTTTAAAACGGATCGGGTAAAAAAAAGAAATGGGTCGTTTTCATCTGGTGCTGCCACGTGGCACTCCATCCAAAATAAGGGTATATTTGTTCCAAAGTATGACGGGAAGGGTGTATATAGCCCAATAGTATAACGAGGGGTATTTTTAGACCATTTTCGAAAGTATAGGGGTATATTTGACCCTTTACCGAATAATAAATATGCCCTACTGGTAAATTTCTTTCATTTAGTGGCTTAGTGGGGTACAGTAAGCGATACTAAATTGAAGAGCAAACATACTAGGCTGTTGTCAAATCAGTTGTGGCTTGTGATCAACTTTATCATATTGTCTGTTTAGTTTCTTTTCCTCCTCTTCTTTTTCTCCATTTTGCTTGATCTTTGAATGCTTATGAAATACTATTTCTAGTCTGACCTCATCTTTCAGATAGGGAAGGGTATATGCGTATGTCCTGATACACCTTCCTTTCCCACCTTCAAATTAATTTAATCATGACCACCAAACAATTGTTTCCTCCTAGTCTCTGGCACGAATAGAGTGAACTCCTTATGTGCTAGTCATACTTCTTTAGGGTTAAGAACCAATTGTGCATAAGATGGCATGGCATTTTATTATTTGAAGGAGATAATTTATCTTTATCACTGTAAAGTATATTAGAGTATTGAAAACCTTAAATTTGTATTACCTTTTGCTTTTACCTAACTACTTGACACAAAATACATATGCATCTTGACTGAAGATAAGGGATTTAAATGCTGTAGTTAGCTAAGTGAGGAGGTACCAAGTTCTAGGCATTATTAGTCGATGCATTTATCCACTATCTCTTCAAGCATAGCCTTGTGTGGGCTAGTCGTTGATCAGGCTTCTTTGGTTAATTCTATATAATTAATTGGGTTCATAAGTTGCCGAGGAACCAAATGTGAAAACAACAGAATTTTGCAGTGGCCTAAGATGACGTGTGTTAGATATCCTAGATTGGAAGAGAACGAGACGCTAGATAATAACAGTGCATGGAAAGATATGCGTGCGCGAAAACCAAATAGATGTTGACTGCGCAAACTATATTGCTTTCAAGTTCTTAAATAGCCCAACCTCCTGCATTTAAAGTCAAAGGATCTAATTTTCCACACCTTGTGTCAGTTGAACTAGGGACTAGGCATGCAAAAATTTATGAAGGGACAAGGGGAGGCACTTAAAAGAACAGATGGAGAAGTGATTTGTTCATCTAAGAGGGCAGATTTTACTTTGTATAAGATGCAGTGAGTATGGCAACAGACGGAGGACTCAGTGACATGGATATGTAGCAAAAGAGAGTGGTAAAACCGTAAAAAGATACTTTAGGTGAAATGCTATTGGGCTGTTAACTTCAGAAATAATATATTGATGGATCATGACATTCCTAGTCATGAGATTATAGAAAGGCGGGATAAATGAGAGATTTTTTCAGAATTTGACCTTTAAAGAAAGAGCTTTTTCACCTTAATCACCTGCTTTATTCCTTGGCTCAGTAACAAGGCTGACATTTTAGCTTTGGTAATTCAGTACATAGTGATCAACACAATATACTTTATTTATCTGTCTTAAATTTTATTTCTGCCTCAAAACTGGACTCTGAGATATTGTACTTTCTCTTTTTCTACTGATTGTGATGATGATGCTAAAGGACATTGACCATTAATCAACATGTCTTGTTCTTTGATTTACTATCAGCTTGTCAGTGCATGTTACATGGAGAGAATAGACCTCTCTGCTCATGGGTTCTACATTACACCTGATATTGGCTTTGACTGGAAATCTGGAAAAGGCACTGCATTTAGGTACTTCACCTATGGTGCTGCATTTGCCGAAGTTGAAATTGACGCATTGACAGGCGATTTCCATACTAGGAGAGCAGACATTATCCTAGACCTTGGATTCTCTCTCAATCCAGCAATTGATGTTGGACAGGTCATTAATGCTCTCTCCGTACTGTTACGTGTAAATTCTGAATTTTTCATTGCTTAACTGGCCTGCTTATCGACATAATTTGATTTTTATGAATTTTGAAAGGTGACTATTGATTAGTAAATGCTGAAGTATTTGATGATTGAAGGTCTGCAAGTTGTGGCTTTTGCCAGATCTATCTATGAATAGATAATGTTTCTGTTTCATTGTTTTGAATAGTAAGCCAGAAATAAGAATAGAATTGACTTTAATGTGTAGATAATGTTTCCGTTTCATTTTTTGTACTGCACTCAATTGGGAAATTTCCAGATCTTCTTTTTGTTTCCTTTTTCCTAATGTTCATATATTTACAAAGATGACCTGCAAATATTATGTGTAGTGCCATTAGATCCCAGTTGTAGACTTGAAGCTAATTGTCTATATTTGGAAAGAAATAGAACCACTACCTCACTGGATCTTGTATCTTTCAATCTGAAATGGCGCTTGCTAACGTTCATGCATACTCCTTGTACTTGATGCAGATTGAAGGAGCATTTGTACAGGGTCTTGGATGGGTAGCATTAGAAGAGCTGAAATGGGGCGATAAAGCGCACAAGTGGATTCCACCTGGATGCTTATTCACATGCGGGCCTGGAAATTACAAGCTTCCATCATTGAACGATGTGCCTTTCAAATTTAATGTCTCTCTTCTGAAAGTAAGTTGCACCACCATCTCTTTCTTGACGTTAGGTGTCTAGATTTTCTTATTCAGTGGCTAAAAACTTCTCTGTCATTTTCTTATTTGTTACTTTTTTTGCCCTTTGTGTTTCACAAGACTTGGTTAAGCATAATACATCATTGGTGAGCTGATATTCACTGTTTCTTGAAATTGCTTATAATTTAGGTAGATTGTTGTTGGTTCTAGCTGCTGTTTGTTTTTCTTGAATAATTCTCGACATAGTACTCCCTATTTTATTTGGAAGTCGATATGCTTTTGCACATGAAGTCGTGACTTTGCAGTTAACAAATTTCTGGACATTTGCCAACAGGATGCGCCAAACACCAAGGCAATCCATTCATCTAAAGCAGTAGGGGAACCACCTTTCTTTCTTGGCTCAGCTGTCTTATTCGCAATCAAGAACGCCATCAGATCTGCAAGGGCGGAAGCTGGTTACAGTGACTGGTTTCCTCTTGATAATCCAGCCACTCCAGAGCGTATTCGAATGGCTTGCACTGATGAATTTACAAAGTTATTAGTGGAGTCTGATTTTCGGCCAAAGCTAAGTATTTGATGGTTGAACTATACTGCCAAGGTGGAAGAAGGCTTGGAGCTTCTTGTATGCCCTCTGTACATTTTCCTGTAAACTTTATAGTAACATGTCAAATGAGAATGTAACTTTGATATGGATAGCGCGTGCATCCTATGTATTACCGCGGCTGCTGGCACAGAGTTAGCCGATGTTTATTCCCCATATATCGTCATTGCTTCTTCTCCAAGAAAAGAAGTCCACGACCTATGGGCCTTCTACCTCCACGCGACATTGCTCCATCAGGCTTTCGTCCATTGCGGAAAATTCCCTCAAACTCTTGTGCAGCGCAAATCTGAATTTATTGGTCCAATGAATCTCGAGTTAAAACAAAAAAAGAAGAAGTTCAGATCAATCATTGGAAGCTGTCCCATGCCATCCAACCTAAGTCTTGAAGAAAACAACATAAGAATAGGGCAAAGCCTATAAGCCTCCTGGAGATAATTGTCAATGCAAATAATGTGGACTCAACAAAACAGCTAATTTATCTTGTATTTGTTTTTTGGTTGAGAGTTCGTCCTTGTTACCGAAAGAATAGCTCATTTTCTTTTTCTTATTTCTATTTCTCAAGACAAAGCAAGGTGGAGTTTATAAATTCATCCTTCTTTAAGCGGAATGAATATACAAAATAACTTAGTGGGTGATTGGACACAAGTATTTTTTTTTAAGTGAAAATGATATTTGAAAATTGGAGTTGAGTTTGGACGTGAACATAATTTTGGGTTGTTTTTGAATTTTTGTGAGTGTTCTGAGTAAAAAATTTGAAAAATAGTTTTTTGGAATTTTTCAAATTTCGAAAAATTTCAAAATTCATCTTCAAGTGAAAATTGGAAATTTTATGGCCAAACACTGATTTTGAAAAAAGTAAAAAAAAATTGAAAAAAGATGAAAAAAATTTCACGGCCAAACGGGCTCTTATTATTAATAAGTAACCTTAGAACCTGTAACGAAGATAGGATTTTGACATATATATATATATATATATATTGACCTTATATATATTGATTTTTCGGCAGATGCCTTCTGGCCCTCGAGATCCGCCCTGCTTCCCCAACTTACAAATTTTGCTGAACTAATTTAAAACCTAGACAAATTTAATAAGATATTTGCATAGAGCATGAATATTAATGAAGTATTTTTTTGAACTTTTAAAGCCGTCCTTGGAAGTTCTTCATAGATATGTAAACAACAAAGAATCAAATTAAAATGTTTATATGGTCATGACATATTCAATAAATTAAATTTATAGTTGGTCCTTTTCTCTCTTCATGCCGAATGCACATTTGGCTAGCTCCATTTGCCTTTTACATATATGTCAATTGACTTGGTCTCACTTTAGACCTTGTCACTATTGAAGAACAAGTCTATTAATTAGAGGCTTTAAGCTTCATAATTCACTAAAATATGGTACCAAAACTTGATGAGAAGACTATATAAAGGGACTTAATTTCGCCCTCTTTATCGTCAAATTCAGCTTATTCTCTTCATACCTCTTAGAAATATGGCTTCTCTTTGGCCACATCTTATATGGTTTATGGCAATACTTTTCATATCCAAGAATGTAGAAGCAAGTCATAAACCCTATGACTATTCATGGAAAAAATATTATAGTTACAAGTCATCTCCAAAGTCAGCACCAGTATATACGCCTTCTAACTCTAATCAGTCACCACGTCAACCATATCCATCACCACAACCACCAACCCCAAAGTATTATACTTCGCCACCATCACCTTCAGAATGGTTCTCTCCTCAGCCTTCCCCGGTGCCTTCGCCTACTTACAATGACAAGAATACTGCAAGTTCACCAACCATATCGCCATTATCGCCATCTCCATACAAGTATAGTTCCTCGCCCTCACCTTCAGGATGGGCTCCATCCCCATATCACTATTCATGGGCATCATCTCCTCAATCATTGCCCGTACTTGCGCCTTTTTACCCTAATCAGTCCCCACCATCACCTTCAGAATGGTTGTCTCCTCAGCCTTCCTTGGTGCCTTCACCCACTCACAATGACAAGAGTACTGCAAGTTCACCAACCACATTACCATTATCTCCATCTCCATACAAGTATAATTCCCCGCCCTCGCCTTCACGATGGGCTCCATCCCCTTATCACTATTCATGGGCATTATCTCCTCAATCATCGCCTGTACTTGCACCTTCTTACCCTAATCAGTCCCCACCATCACCTTCAGAATGGTCCTCTCCTCATCCTTCCCATGTGCCTTCACCCACTTACAATAACAAGAATACTGAAAGTTCACCAACCATATCACCTTTATCGCCATCTACATACAAGTCTAGTTCCCCATTCTCACCTTCAGGGTGGGCTCCATCCCCATATCACTATTCATGGGCATTATCCCCTCAATCATCGCATGTACTTGCACCTTCTTACCCTAACCAATCCCCACAATCGCCTTCAGAATGGTTCTCTCCTCAGCCTTCCCCAGCACCGTCGCCTTCTTACTATGACAAGACTCAAAGTCCACCAACGCCATCACCACTTCCAAATTACTATTATAAATCGTCACCTCCTCCATATGTTTACAACTCTCCACCACCGCCATCACCATCCCCGCCTCCTCCTTATTACTATAAATCTCCTCCCCCACCGTCCCCTTCTCCACCTCCTCCTTATTACTATAAATCTCCTCCCCCACCCTCACCTTCTCCATCTCCTCCATATGTTTACAACTCTCCACCACCGCCATCACCATCACCGCCTCCTCCTTATTACTATAAATCTCCTCCCCCACCATCACCTTCTCTACCTCCTCCATACGTTTACAAATCGCCACCTCCACCGTCCCTTTCCCCACCTCCTCCATATTATTATATGTCACCACCCCCACCATCCCCTTCGCCTCCTCTCGTTTACTATTATAACTACCCACCACCACCTCCATCGTACTAAAATTTTTACATTTTCTCTGTTCCTAAAACATAGCAGTGTACTATTGCAAATCAGCCTCCTTTTGAAGTTTTATTCTATCTACTTATGATGACTTTGGTCACAAGCAATATGGATCATATTTATCTGCAGTTCGGCTCTAAATTATCAGTCGTGTGCAATACGAGGAATTAGCTCGAGAACAAGACCAGCTTCAGCAGTTTCCTTTTATTTGTCTAACAGATCAATTATCATTTGCATGTACTTCTTTTGATCTTTATTTTTTTCAATTTATGTATTGGCCTCCATTTACTTTTGTTAGTATGAGATAAAAAGTTATTGTGAAATGATGATCTTTTAGTTCTTCTAATTTCTGGGTTTGCTCAATCACAACAGTAATAAACAAGAAAATGAGCTGACATAAAATAATTAAATAAATTCAAGAAACCTAACTAAATAAAAATTATTCTAGCAAGAACATTATATTTGTATGTCTACAAAAGCTTGTTATTAGGATAAAATGAGAAATTTAAATTGAATTTGTTTACTCGTAAAATGGTACAATTGAATTTCTTACATGGTTTATAGACAAGCGAACTGATCCAAAAATGATTAATTAATTAAATAAAATGCATGACTTAGCGTTGAAATCGAGAAAATAGCAGATAGCCTAGTTCTGGGAGAAAGGCTTCCGAAGGCAGCAATAAGAACAATGTTAGACAGAAAGTAAAGTATTATTTAGCTTGGGAATAATGTATAGCATAATGATGTTAGGCTAAAACTCCATATTTTCTCATGTAATTTGCCTTGTATTATACCTCAATCTTGTTAACTTTGGTGTAAATATTTGTGACTTGAGCGTAATAATGGTGTTTATATGTGTAGGAGTCAATTTGAAGTTATTTGGCAAGCTTGCATACAAAGTGAAGTAAAAACAGAAGAATTTGGAGGGAGTATGAGTTTGGTGCCCAGATTGGTGCCAGGCACCAACCAAAACGCCAAAGGCAGAATGTGAAAAATTTCGGTGTCCTAGTTGGCGCCAGGCGCCAAGCAAGACGGTTAGGGACGGGTTTCACCCTACACGCCCCCAACATATATAAAAGAGGTTCTAAACCTATTTTTTAGGGGGGAAACGATTAGAGAGGCAAAGGGAGCCGCCACTCTTGAGGGAGAGCGACCACTCTTGAGGTAGAGAACACTTTGGGGAGGCAAGAACACCATAGAATCAAGGAAAAGGATTCAACTTCAAGTTTTTTTCCTCTTTCTTCCTCTATTTCCATTATTGGTTATGAATTCTAGTATTGTAGTTATGTATACTATTATGAATAGCTAATTTGTTATCTAAGATTTGATGGAACCTATTGGAAAATAATTTTCTACTGCATTTAATATAGATTTGTCTTTAATTTTTCTCTACTTGTTCAACTATATTTTCATTGTTGTTAATTGAAGAGCTCTCAATTAACTGGGCCTATTTAGTGTATATATTGCTCGAGAGAGAGTACATATTTAGGTAATTGTTGAACAACACCACTCCTAACGTAGTTGAGAGATCGATACAGAGGATTTAAAGGCGGGATTAGAGATAACAAAGCCTTGGTGTGATCGAAGTGAGCGGTAAATTAGTATCAGCTAGCATAGTTCAAGAGAATACGTTTAGTAAATTATAGTAGTTGCTCGAGAGAGAGCTATGACAATTAAAGTATTCACGATTGGTAGAGAATATTTAGGCAAATTCATAGAAAACATGGTGGAAAAGATTCCGACAATAGGGAAAATCATAACCTTAGACTTTTCCAAATCTTGTCTATAATATTTGCTTTGTTAGTTATAAATTGCTGCATTTTTAATTACTTTGATCTTAGTTAGTAAACTCTAAAATCGTTATATAATATTTCTGAAGGTTGATTACTTGAATTCGTGCAAAACTATTAGTTGTAATTAGTACGTTATTTCCCTGTGGAATTCGACTCCGGACTTGTAAACCGGATTATATTTGCAATGACCGCTAGACCTCTTAGGAGGCATAGTTAGGCATTATCAAATTTTGGCGTCGTTTTCGGAAAGCAACAATGTTATTAATTACAGCTAGAAGAATTGCTAGGATTCTTAGTTTAGTCAATTTTCTTCATTTTAAATTCATTGTATTGAAATTCTAACATTTGTAGTCTTATGTGTATAGGTGCATACGTAGAAACTCCTCAAGAACTGGTGAATTGTTTGAAGCATTACCGGATCCTGAAAAAGCTTTCAAGGCATTAAATCGTGCAAACAGGAAGGACAAACGACAACAGCACCCAAGTAAACAAATTGAATTTGACATGGGTGACGTTTTGGATAATCAAAATAATCGAAACAATGTGAATGACCCAAATAATTAGGGTGTGACACCTCTTGTGCCAGAAGCAGCTTTGTATGATTGGACACAACCCACCGCTGAAAATTTGGCAACTACAATTGTAGTTCCTCAGATACAAACAGAGTCATTTCAAATCACAAACAACATGCTACACCTGTTGTAAAACAAGGGGTTGTTCTCCAGGTCCTACATTGAAGATCCACAACAGCATCTGAAAAATGTCTGTCAATTTGCGTCACGCAAAGGCAACTGAATGTGACACCGGAAGCAATAAAACTGTTATTGTTTCCATTCTCAGTGACAGGAGAAGCCCAGACTTGGCTTAATCCCATAAATTCCATCACCACTTGGGAGGAATTAGTCAAGCAATTTTTGAATAAGTTCTACCCACCCAGTAAGACCGCCAAGCAAGTTGATGAAATATTGAGCTTTAGGCAGAAACCAACTAAAACATTGCAAGAAGCGTGGGAGAGATTCAAAGGTATGCTGGTTAAGTGTCCACATCATGGCATTCCAGATCAGATGTTGGGACAACGGTTTTACATGGGATTAGCGGATAACTTGAAAGCTAATGTTGATGCTTCAGTAGGTGGAGCATTTTTGAGCAAGTCATTCAGAGAATATAAGGTCCTGCTAGATAAAATGGCTCAAAACTCAGGCTGGATGATAAGAGACACTACAATCACCCCTATAGTTCACTCAGTAGCATTGGACCCTAACAACTCCATAGCTGAGAATATGGCTACTCTGATGACGCAATTGAGTATCCTCACCAAGAAGATTGATGAATCATGCCAGAAGCAGGTACACATAGTTGACACGACTAATGGGGGATTATGTACACCATGCATTAACCAACCATACATGTGCTCATGGAGTGGTGAAAATGACAACTAAAACTATTAGGAGAATATGAACTATGTGGGCAACTATGGAGGCCAGAGGCAAGGTGGTCAGAATTAAGGGCAGTAGAATCAACAGTATAGACCAGCACAACAACAATATAATAATACCAACAATCCTGGAGCTATGCGACCACAGGGTCAAGTAGTGCCTTACCAAAGGCAACAAGGATATAATCAGCAAAATTAGCAGCTAGCTTATCAACAACCTCAACAATAACAGCTAGTGAAACAAGATGATGGGTTGTCTGAAATTAAATAAATGTTGCAACAACTGATTGGGTCTAATGGAAAAATGCGAGAGAAGGTGGAAGCACAGAGTCAGCGATAAAATGCATTGAGATTCAATTAGGGAAGATATCTATGGCTCTGAATAATCATCCCCAAGGGACTTTACCTGAAGACACACATGTCAATCCGAAGGAGCAGGGCCCGAATCAGCTTATGGTAGTGAGTTTGAGAAATGGTAGAGATCTTGATTTAGAGAAAGAAATCGCTCTTGAGAACCGATCAATTGAAACACTTGTGTCAGTGCCAATTGAGGTAGACTAGTCAACTGAGCTAACAAAAGTGAAAGTGAAGCCAACCCATAAATAAGGAAAAATAGGTTGCGGAGGATATTGAGAAAGTGCAAGAGAAGGCATTAGAAAAAGTGCTTGAGCAAGATCTAACTCAACCCACAGGAAAGAAGCGAGCTCCAGCACCTTTCCCGCAGAGATTGGCCAAATATCAGAAGGATGGGCAATACAAAAAATTAATGAAAATCCTGAAGAAAATTCAGGTAAACATTCCTCTAATTGATGCTTTGAGGGAGATGCCCGGTTATGCAAAAATAATGAAGGACTTGATGTCTCGTAAGTTCAACTTTCAAGACTTGGCAATTGTCATATTGACACAAACATATAGTGTTGTTGTGACAAGACCTATAGCTGAGAAGCTATTCGACCCTGGAAGCTTCACAATTCCATGCACCATAGGTAGCTATGCATTCGCCAAAGCATTATGTGATTTGGGGGCAAGCATAAATCTGATGCTATTGTCTATCTATAAAAAGTTAGGCATTAGAAGAGCAAGGCCCACATCCATGTTACTACAGTTAGCTGACCGAACGGTGAAAAGGACATTAGGTATACTTGACGATGTACTTGCGCAAGTTGGAAAATTTGTGTTTCCAACATATTTTGTCATTTTGGACTGCCAGGTTGATGAGGAGATTCCCATAATTTTGGGAAGGTCGTTCTTGGCCACATGAAGAGCTCTGATTGATTGTGAAATGGGGGAGCAGAAAATGAGACTGAATAATGAAGAAATACCATTTAATGTGCAAAGGTCTATGCGGTGACCCAGTAAGCTTGCAAATTGCTCTTTGATAGACGCAATGGATACGATCATGGAGGAAGATGATGAGGCACTTAATGCAAAAGATCCTCTAACAGCCTGCATCATGAACTTAGAAGAAGCAAATGGTGAGGACTTAACGGAATGTGTGTTAGCTCTTCAAGAGCAAGGGTACTGGAAAAGAGAGCTCGAATTTGAGCCTTTATACTCGGAAGAAAGAAAGATTCCTCCAGCCAAGCCATCGATCGAAGTGTCACCACAATTGGAGCTAAAACTGCTACCATCGCACCTCATGTATGCTTTATTGGGACCTAACTCAAATTTACCTGTTATTATCTCATCTGGTTTGTTAGATGTACAGGTAGAATAACTTTTGCAGGTGTTGAAAGAGTGCAAGACTGCAATCGGTTGGACCATCGCAAATATTAAGGGTATCAGCCCGGCCTTCTGTATGCACAAGATTCTACTGGAAGATAGGCACAAACCTTCTAGAGAATAACAAAGAAGGCTGAACCCAAACATGAAAGAGGTTATAAAAAAGAAATGATCAAGTAGTTAGATGCGAGAATTATGCTTCCCATCTTTGATATAAGGTTATCCCAGTTCAGTGTGTGCCAAAGAAAGGTGGGATAATTGTTGTGAAAAATGAGAACAACGAGTTGATATCAACTAGAATAGTCACGTGATGGACAATTTGTATGGATTACAGAAGATTGAACAAGGTCACCCGAAAAGACCATTTTCCTTTGCCGTTCATTGATCAAATGCTAGATAGATTGGCAGGGAGGTCTCATTTTTGCTTCTTGAATGGATATTTGGGGTATAATCAGATATCTATTACCCCGGAGGATTGAGAGAAAATGTCATTCACCTATCCATACAACATTTACACTTTTTGGAGAATGTCGTTTGTCCTATGCAATGCACCCGCCACATTCTAAAGGTGCATAATGGCCATCTTCACAAATATGGTAGAGGACATAATTGAGGTTTTCATGGATGATTTCTCAGTGGTGGGAAACTCTTTCGATGATTGCCTTAGAAATCTGAAAAGAGTGCTGCAGAGATGTATGGAGACTAATCTGGTGCTAAACTAGGAAAAATGCCATTTTATGGTATAGGAAGGTATAGTTTTGGGACACCTAGTGTCAAGAAAGGTCATTGAGGTGGACCGTGCTAATATTGATGTAATGGAGAAGCTTCCACCACCCACTTCCGTCAAGGCAATAAGAAGTTTCCTTGGTCATGCCGGTTTTTACAGGCGGTTCATAAAATATTTTTTCAAGATTGTTAACCCTTTGTGTAAATTGCTTGAAAAACATCGCCCTTTTGTGTTTTCTGATGACTGCAGGGTAGCTTTTAAGGGATTGAAGAAGAGGCTAGTGTCTGCACCTATCATAGTTGCACCCGACTGGAGCAACCATTTGAGCTGATGTGTGATGCAACTGACCATATTGTGGGAGCAGTACTTGGATAGAGAAAAGATAAAATCATGCATCCAATATATTATGCAAGTAGAATATTGAATGGCACTCAACTGAATTACACAGTGACAGAGAAAGAGATGCTATCAGTGGTGTTCGCATTTGACAAATTCCGGTATTACTTGATAGGCTCGAAATTAATTTTTTATACTGACCATGCTGCTCTCAGGTACCTAATTGATAAGAAGGAGGCAAAGTCGCGCCTGATTTAATGGGTTCTACTGCTGCAAGAGTTTGACTTGGAAATCCGTGACCGAAAAGGAACAAAAAACCAAGTTGTCGATCACTTGTTCAGGCTTGAAGGAGCTGAAACGAAGGTTGAGTTAGAAGATATCATGGAGACTTTCCCAGATGAACAACTGTTGGCCACGAGCCTTGAGGTAGCGCCATGGTATGCAGACATTGCAAACTACCTAGCAAGCAGTATTGTTCTCTATGACTTGTCTTCTGTGCAGAAGAAAAAGTTCTTTCGTGATTGTCGCATATATTTATGGGATGAACAATATTTGTTTAGGATTTGTATTGATAACATGATCCGGAGAATTTCCGAGATAGACCAAGCTTTTGTTTTGCAGGCATGTCATACTTCATCTTATGGAGGCCATTTTGATGGAGTCAGGACAACTACAAAAGTGCTGGAGTGGGGCTTTTATTGGCCGATGTTGTTTAAAGATGCACACTTTTGGGTAAAGAGTTATGCGGAGTGCCAACGGACGGAGAATATTTCCCGTCAACATGAGATGCCTATGAACCCAATTCAAGAAGTAGAAGTATTTGATGTATGGGGAATCAATTTTATGGGACCATTTGTCAGCTCATATGGCAACAAGTACATGCTAGTAGCTGTAAACTATGTCTCGAAATAGGTTGAAGCCATGATACTCCCAACAAATGATGCAAAGGGAGTTATTGGTTTTCTAAGAAAAAATATCTTCACCCGATTTGACACTCCAAGAGCGATCATCAGTGATGTAGGCACCCACTTCTGCAACCGAGCCCTTGCAAAGTTGTTGGAGAAATATGGCATTCTCCATAAGGTTGCCACTCCGTATCACCCCCAAATAAGTGGGCGAGTGGAGGTTTCGAACATAAAAATCAAGAGTGTAGGTGTTTCTTTGATTGTCCATTGAGCTATTATGCCACCATATATAAAATTATCCGTAGATAGCCCATTTGAGCCTATAAGCCTTTTCTTTGGCACCTACATTACAAGCTGATTCCCATTTTGTTCTTAATTAAATCTTTTCAAACCTTTACCTCTGTAAGTACTTAAGTCGCTAGAAGAGCAAGGTGAGAGTTGGGGTAGCTTTTGAGTTGAACCATAGAAAGGCCAAAGGTGCATGTATGTTTTGGAAGATCATTAGCCGGGCAACCTAAATTTATGGAGAGTGTTGAAGAAAAAAAAATAATATATATATATATATATATATATATATATAGAAAATACACCTCATATTCATCGTGATCCGGGCTAGTGAATATATAGTTGTGCTTAAAGAAGAAGGGCCAAATTGTATATGGTTTTGTGGCATTGCTTGAATTGGTTATGAAAAGTATGTATTGTACTGTATTAAAGTGCTTAGGAAGATTAGTCATTATACCCAAAATATATCCTACCCGTCCCTTAGCCTACATTACAACCCGTAAAGACCTAATTGATCTTAGAGTTTGCGAGCTTAGATTAGTAGAGATATACACTATGGGAAAGCCTATGGTACATCCATGGAGTGCACATGATTTTCTTTATGAGAGTGAGTGGTTATTTGTTCATATATGTGATGTCCTTAAATTATATTCGAATGCATATTTGAATGTAAGGACGAAATACCCTCTTATTCTTTGGTGAGGCACATGAGTCCATAACGGATATGTGACGTTATTAAACATATCTTGTTGTGTGAGTGCACGTGTTGAGAGTGCTTATTGGCGATGAGTCGGTCTTTGAGGTTGGGTAGTTATGGGCAGGTTGTTTGAGTGTTTTTAATTGGTCACTAATATTCCGGCATGTGAAAGTTGGGAAAGGTATGAATGCGAATACAAGGTCTCAATTGTTGGTATCAATCATGGTCATAGGTGTAGTGTGTTGAATTGCCAAATGTTCCCCTATAGGGGCAGAGCCAGTATACATGTTACGGGTTCGACCAAACCCAGTAACTTTGGTACAAACTTTGTATTTGTCTTAAGAAATCGATTGAATATGTACAAATTCTTAATTTAGAACCCAGTACTTTAAAAGAACTAGAATTTCGAATCCGGTAACTTTAAATCCTAGCTCCACCTCTGTTCCCCCATTGTATGATGTCTTGTGTGCATTGTTTGGTTAGCAAGGTTTTAGGTTGCTCGAGGACGAGCAAGAGCTTAAGTATGGGGTGATGATGTTAGGCTAAAAATCCATATTTTCGCATGTAATTTGCCTTGCATTATACCTCAATCTTGTTAACTTTGGTGTAAATATTTATGACTCAAGCGTAATAATGGTATTTATATGTGTAGGGGTCAATTTGAAGTGATTTGGCAAGCTTGTATGCAAATTGAAGTAAAAATAGAAGAATTTAGAGGGAGTATGAGTTTGGTGCCCAGGTTGATGCCAGGCACCAACCAAAACGCCAAAGGTAGGATGTGGAAAATTTTGGTGTCCTGGTTGGCGCTAGGCGCCAAGCGAGACGGCTAAGGACGGGTTTCAACCTACACGCCCCAACATGTATAAAAGGGGTTCTAAACCTATTTTTTAGGGAGGAGACGATTAGAGAGGCAAAGAGAGCCGCCACTCTTGAGGGAGAGCCACCATTCTTGAGGTATAGAATACTTTGGGGAGGCAAGAACACCATAGGAGCAAGGAAAATGATTCAACTTCAAGTTTTTTCCCTCTTTCTTCCTCTATTTCCATTATCGGTTATGAATTCTAGTATTGCAGTTATGCATGCTATTATGAATAGCTTATTTCTTATCTAAGGTTTGATGAAACCTATTGGAGGATGATTTTCTATTGTATTTAATATAGATTTGCCTTTGATTTTTCTCTACTTGTTCAACTATATTTTCATTGTTGTTAATTGAAGAGCTCTCAATTAACTGGGCCTATTTAGTGTGTATATTGCTCGAGAGAGAGTACACATTTAGGTAGTTGTTTAACAACACCACTCCTAACGTAGTTAAGATCGGCAGAGAGGGTTTAAAGGTGGGATTAGAGATAACAAAGCCTTGGTGCGATTGTAGTGAGCGGTAAATTAGTGCCATCTAGCGTAGTTCGAGAGAAAACATTTAGTAAATTGTGGTAGTTGCTCGAGAGAGAGCTACGGCAATTAACGTACTCACGATTGGTAGAGAATATTTAGGCAGATTCATAGAAAACGTAGTGGAAAAGATTCCGACAATAGGGGAAATCATAACCTTAGACTTTTTCAAATCTTGTCTACAATATTTGCTTTGTTAGTTATAAATTATTGCATTTTTAATTACTTTGACCTTAGTTAGTAAACTCTCAAATCGTTATATAATATTTCTGAAGGTTGATTACTTGAATTCATGCAAAACTATTGTTTGTAATTAGTACGTTATTTCTCTGTGGGATTCGACTCCGAACTTGTAAACTGGATTATATTTGCAACGACCGCTAGATCTCTTAACAGGCATAGTTGGGCGTGATCATATAGGTTTGTCACAGATTTTCGTGTGTTAAATGGTTGTTGAAGCCACTATTTATAGTTATACCTAAGGAACAAGGTCCTAGGATCAAGCCTCTCTTAAATGACATTAATGGGGCCATTCATGAATATGTAACGGCAGACCATGAATGCTAAAATTCTCTGTAACGGCTGCATATTTAATACTGAGGAATACTTTTCATTGAATGTTATCTGGTGACAAATATTCGTTTGCTCCTGTTGATTATGTTCCCTTCGGGATCTACCTGGTGCCAACCGAAGCTGTTGTCCTCAGTCTTGATTTTTATTCGCTTCATCTTCCGTTTGCCTTCGGTTCCACATGCCACGTTGTCATTCGAGTATTTAATATGAACCAATTTTACCCTATACAGAATTGCTTCTAAATTTAGAAAGATATTATTCTATTTTGGAATAGACTAAAAAGAAAATAGAAACATATCGAATCGAGGAATGAAGTATTAGTCTTTACTTCTCATATGAAAAAAGAAAATAAGAGGAGTCCATTACTTAAATGGTCACTCAATTATCCTAAATTATCTAGTAAAGTCATCTTTGTTTCATTTGTAATATACTAACAAAAAAGTCACTTAACTATGCCTATAACACTCAGAATGTCACTCAACTAGATTTCTCAAACTTTTGATTGTCAAATACATATTTTACCCTCTAAATCACCAACTTTTATCTCCTTTTTTTTTCTTTTTTAATATTATAATTTTTTTTTCGTTTTAATCTATATTATAGATTTACCTATAGAACAAATAAAATTTATTTAAACAATAAGCAATAAAAAATTAGTTTTCTAGCATATATAATGTAATTGGAAATGACTGTCGATTCAAGTTTAATCTACATGCAAATTTAAGTACAATCACTAAAATACATGGTGCAAAATTGTGAAACTTATAAGACTACAATGTGAAAATTTCTACCAAACAAATTTTATAAATGTTATATAGGTTAATATAAGAAAAATGTATAATTGGTTTTGCAATTTTAGGTTTCAAGAAGTCTATGTACGCAATCACGGCCTTCTTCAACTTACAAATTTGGCTGAACTATTTTTAAATCTGAGCAAAATAGTAAGATATTTGCATTAGGTATGCAATATTAATGAAATGTTCCTTTTTAACTTCGGAAGCCGTCCTTGGAAGTTCTTCACAGATATACAGTAAACTACAAATAGGTAAAAAATGATTTTTTGGTTGCTGATGTTTTCAATAAACTAATTTTATACTCCGTCCCAATTTATTGATGCAGTTACTATTTGGAGAATTAAAGAAGTTTTTTATATCACGATTTTTATGTCTTTTAAATATTGTAATTGTTACTTATTATGACTTATAGTATTTTCTATGTAGTTGCTAAATATGTAAATTTTATTTAAAAAAATATCAAAATTCTATGTTTGAATCTGTATACGGTCAAAATAGATTTCGGCTTTTCTACGTTCGATCGAGATCGAGTGACAAGAAACCGGAGTAGGATTTTGGGAATAAGCTCCGAAGACGGTACAAACGAGCCTCGAGTCTGAAGGCTGCTCGAGGACTCGGCTCGATAATCTTATCGAGCCCGTGACCAAGCTTCGAGGTCGGAAGTGCATCACGCCCACCCCG
>AWOL01S0011950.1:30552-48313 GCA_000715115.1 Nicotiana otophora | reverse complement strand
CCCACCCCACCCAAAAAACCTCTGCAGAAAAAGTAAAGGAAAAATAAAAATAATCACCAAAGAGTCCCCAAACCCTCATCTGGCTTCAATGGGTTCGACTTACTTAATCAGCAGATAGTATATGCAGTCAGTAAGGCGTTAGCTACTACAACTAAAGACTTATGTGTCATGTTTACATTATTTTCAATCACATCAAGATTGTTGGCAAAGATGATTAGACCAACTTTTATTGGCCAAAGGTGCAAAAGGCCAATTATTAGTTCTTGAAATGAAAAGAACAGTGGCAACCTTTTTGGATAAATGGCTAAAAGCTGGTCACTACGATGCAACAGAGGGAAGGATGGCTTTGCCGCAATTAGTTTTCTGACCTTAAATTTGACAAGACTGCAAATATTTTACATATCTCAGCAGAATCTCCCACAGATTAAATTTTTAAAAATGATTTCAACCCTGTCACTAAATACTAAATACAAAAAGAGATCAGATGATTTTTTTGGAGACCCGTGACCAGTTGATGATCTGATTGATAACTATAATTAAAACTAATAGTAGTAGCTATTTTTGCCAGCAGCCAGAAAGGGAATCTACAGTAATCATGCAACAGCAGTGCAGCAATATAGAGCTAAACCAATAAAAGATGTATTCTAAGAAGAGCGTGGAACACAAAATAAATTTAGAGAAGAGGAAAATATCTTTCTAGCATAGCCAACATTCCAGGCATAAAGCATTTGAAAACTATCTTAATATTTTTTTGTTTTTGTTTTTGGGGTAAGGTATTTTACCTTTAACACATGAAGATTGAAAAACACAATTTAAAGGGTGAAATTATGTAACTAGAGCTGATACCCAGTAACAAAGACTCTGCCTTATTTTCTTTTATCAACATGTCTCCTTGTTTAACTTGAAGCTTAATAAATTGCTGCTATAATAATATAATAGCCTAATCATCTTTCTATTTTCTCTTCTCCTTTAACATGATAACTTGATCATCTAACCCTTCATTCTCTTCTTACTACTTTCCCCCTTTTTGTGAATTATATGTTCGGAAATCAGTTGGCAGCTAAAGACACAGGAATTACTCTTTTTAAAAATAAAAAAAAGTGACAAGAATTACTCTTTCTATTCTAAATCTCATTCCCATGACAGAAGGCGAATAAGGAACTAAGATTTGGGACACTTACCGGGATCAGACTCGATAGTGCACCACGACATGACTGTTAATCAGCTGCTGCAAGAGAAAGGGCATAGAGAGCAATCAAGGGCGGCTCTAGGGTAAGGCAAGTGAGCCTTAGGCCCCCAAATATATATAAGACACTACTGTGAGCCCGTTTGGATTACAATGGATGATCAGCATAATTTTTTAAGATATGCCGAAACTTATAAAACTTATAAGTTATTCTTTTGTTAAAATGACTAAAATATCCTTAAAAATTTTAGAAAAGATTATAAATTAAAAAGTTTCTTTATAAAGAAAATGATAAACAATCAATATGGAATGAAAAGAAAGTTAGAAATTTTATTTTGGGAAAAATATTTTATGAATTAAAAATTATTATTAAGGATAAACTAGTAAAAGCCTTGGTCAAACTAAAAGTGCTTATAAGATGAAAATCAATAAGTTGGAGATGACCAATTTATCACTTATGGCTAATTTGAGCTTATAAGCACTTGACTTACAAGCACTTTGGGTATTTACCAAACGCGTAGATAAACCAAAATGTGCTTATAAGCCAGTTTGACCAACTTATAAAATTTTAATAATTTTAACATTTGGTAGACGTAAGATTGAGTGAGTTAATTGGATAAATTTTTCTTACTAAATTAAATAATATATTTACCTTCTCATCAATTTTCTTTTTCTTCCTTTATGTATAGTCTTTTTTCATGGTTCTCACGATTTTACTTTCTAATTTCAACTCAAATTCTCTAAATTAACTATTCTTTTTTGTCCCATTTGATTGATCCACACACCAGAAAGCAAGTTCTTTTGTGTCTCATCTTTTTTAACTAAGCAATTCCCGACACTAATGTCACAAGGTTCAAAACACGATGGATAATGGGCTCACCCTTTACTATTTTCACTTAAGGGAAGAATTTAATACCATATGATGTGCGCTTAACTCATACATCATGAGTTGCGCTCTCACCACTAGATCAAAGTCATGTAGGTTTTTTTTGTGTCTCAATATTATATAGATTTTATCAAAGAAGTTTCGGGGTCTTTTTAATATATTTTAGTTTTAGACCACTAGTTATGTCGGGCCGCCCTTCATTGACGATAAACAATTCACCATGAACGTACTGTTCAACCAGGTTCATTCACATTTGATAACTGAATGACACACTCACTGTCATTAATATTCTTATTATTGTTGCCTTATCTTAAGCGAGACTCTATAAATTTGATTGAGGATGTCAGGGGTAGACAAGTGGCTCTAGTAGGAGACTAGTAAAGCCTTGATTTAGGTACCTTCAAAATTTTTAATAATGGATTTTATAATTTTATTTCAAATTAGACAATATTAATATTTGTAGAAAAAATTAAAAAGTGCAAAAAAAATTGTAAAAAAAGAAAGAAAGGTGTTTACTCTTTAACAGTAAAAATATTTTTAAAACTTTGAATTAAACTACTTAAATCTTCATATTAGTAAATATATTTTTTACAACAATATCAAAGATAATATATTGTAAATACATGTCTAACATCTCATTTATTTAAATTATCCTTTTTTAATATAAATAATAATATTACTATACGAAGTTAAAGACTTTATGTCATTTAAGAATATATACTATAAATAACAAGTATAAAAAAAGGCAAGATTAGTTTTTTTTACATATATATATGTGTGTATACGTACTAATAAATAAAAAAAGTATAAGGCCTCTTATTAAAATTTGACTTTAGGCTACTAATTTTATGGAGCCGCCCTTGGAGAGCATTAATAAAAACGACAATTTGATCATTCAATACTACTGCAAATAACCAATTTTATTTGTTAGTATCATCAACAATTCCTTGAAAACAAACCCTAAAATTCACACAACTACCATCACTCTAAAGTTGCTTTAGGAATTAGGAAAGAAAAAAAACATTTAAAGCTAAACAAATTTTATATATATATATATATATATATATACAAAATTCAAATTTTATATAACTGTTTTGCTACCGAATGTAAATAATTTTTAGCGCGGGCTAAAAGTGAAAAAAATCAAAAATATTAGGTGGGTTGGCCACTTTTAACACCTGCTATTAAATATTAGCGAATATTATAAAAGTTATTAGTATTGAACCATTATTTTAATACGAAAAAATATTTGAGAAAACAATACCCCTAGCTAAATAGGGAATAACTTCGGTAACGGCTCCTGGAGTTTGAACATTTGTTCTTCCAAACTCCATGAATTATTCCTAGAGTTTAAACATTTATTCGTCCATCAATCTTCAACATCTTCTCATGTAGTTTTGAACTATCGAAGTTCAATCCTTATTTTTATTTGTTACATATCATATATACAATTAAAATATTAACATCATTGTTTAACAGTGAGAGTATATGTTTATTTTTTATAAAAACTATTCACGGCGTATTCAAATTATCTGTCACAAGAAATAGATATGCACCATTTCTTATATGAGAATTCAACAGTTTTAAGGAATATATTATTGAAACAACTAGCTCACTCCTAGCCTGAAGTCAAACCGCTAGAGCACCAAAGTCGTCAGTCTGGATCAATAATATAATATTTCGACTAGAAAGTCACTATAATGGTACTGGCGATCATGGTGTCAATGTCGGAGAGAATTTCCTCAATTTGCCTTCACTCGGAGTCATGGGCGGTAACTGTAATATGCTATAAACCATGTCAAACCCATGGAATTATTCTCCTCCAGCAAGTAGTCATAAATCTTTTGAAGTTGTAGTTTAAGATGTTTGATTCTCTTAAATCATTTTCTTTTTATAAGCTCTGAGACACTTAGACACAGAGGCGACCTCCACTGACTTTTGATATTATAGTAAAAAACATTATTTTAATAATTGAGTTGGACTATGATGTAGTTTTACCTTTAAAAGGTTGAAACTTTAGCACATTGTGTTGGGGTTTCACCTTTAAAAGGTCCAAACTTCAGCATAACTACTCTAGTTTAACATGTATTTAATTTTTCAACTTCAATCAATGAGTTAAGCTTTGAAATCCAGCAGTGATTGCTAGAGTTGTTTCGTGTTTCAGTTAGGGTGTTCTTTTGTCTAGACATTTTTGGTATAAAAAGAGTGGCTAAATACTAATAGCTTTTTAAATACGGCTAAACTTCAATGACAAAGGTTAAAATGGTTATTTTCCAATTTTATCCGAAAAATAACCACTTGTTGGACAATTAATCGAAAATAGAAAAAATAAATTGTGTCGCTGCCAAAATAAACATTAGCCCGTGTTTCTCCTATTGATCTAAAATAACTTTTAGGCCTAATTTATTAACAAATTACAGCCATCGTTCCTAATGTACTTCTCTCCCAAGTCCACCTTTATTCCCACCTTCTTTCTCTTTCTTTTGTTCTATCTAATGCCAAGATTTTTCTCACCAAGACCATTTTCATTCCATCCTCTTTCTCTTAACTTCTCTTATTTTATCAAATTAAACATAGATATTTTGCTCACTCTATTTTATTTTTCCCTATCTTTTCACTCAGCCACTCTTCTTCTCTTCCACCATTGCTTTGTCGACCTCTATCTTTCACATCCACCACCCTTCTCACCATCAAAGGCCATGGTCAGCAACTTCATCGGTACAAAACTCAAAAAAAGAACTCTTTTTAGATTTTTTTTTTCGGTACAAATATTTTCTTCTTCTTCTTTTTCTTCTTCTTCTTCTTCTTATTTGTGACTGATTTTTCTTCATCATCTTCTTTTCTTCTTCTTCTTTTTTGGGTCTTAATGTTATTTTGTGAGTAAAGATCTTTTAAAGTTGGTACGGTGACTTGAGGTTTTAATGGTAGTCGGAAGATACACGTGTAATTTCATATAAATTGTTTACATAAATAATGTATAAAAGTTATTTATGTAGTATTATATGTATATACAGTGCATTTTATATAACAATGCAGTTGAAAATTTTGTATAATTGTCATACAATGTATAAAAATTATATATACATTATTATATAGTATATAAAAAATGTATATTCACTATTATATAGTCTATAATTTTTGTATATACAATGTATCTTACATTTTCTAGTGCATCCCCGATTTATCACTAATGTATCCTGAGTGTTTTTGTGTATCCGAAATATTTAATATNATATATTAGATTTGTTATAAAAGATAAAATATATTATAATTTATAGTGTAATAGAAGGGTTTTGTTGGTCGTAGAGAAGACGATGGGATATTGATAGATTTTACGGAATCTTACAGAAATGTCCCAAATAAGTCTCAACTTACTAACCTCTAGCCATTAATCATAGACTTACCAAAACTAGCCAAGTACATATAAAAATTAAAAATCCAAATAAATAAGGTTCTTTCTCTCCAAGAATCACACGCAAATATTTTCTTTCATATTTTTAAGTGTGATCAGCAATATTAGATATAAGACGGAGAGAAAATTTTATGGATGAAGTAGCAAATAAGGTGATGAAATAAAATAATATATATATATATATACAAGATTGCAAAAATCTAAGCCAAAAAATACATTTTTCAATGGGTATGGTTGAAATTCATTGAAAACATATAGATATGTCAATATACAAAATTTGAGGAAGATTGGAGGTGATTTGGTATCAAAATTTGTAGTTAAAATTGAGTTGAAAAATATTCTTCTGCGACACATGTATCTCGCACACAGGTATCCATGGATATACATGTGATACACATTTGATACAAATATGATACATATGTGATACACAAATGATACATAGTGTGATACATAGTGATACCCAAGTTTGCTCTCATATTTTTCAAAATATATACATACATTCAAAATAGCATTTTATGCATCATTATTTAGCTTACAAATCTATACAAGCATTTCCTATAATTCTTCATATTTTTAGAGCTCTTAAATTAATTTTCTGACATTTAAATTATATAAATATCTAGTAATTATCCCTTTAAATTATTTTGTGATGACTTAGTTACCTAAAATTATTATTTTTCACCTATAATAAATGTTTCAAATATTTTATTTTATTACATATAATTATATTAGCATTTTAAGCTATTTATCTAATTTTGCAATAATGACCTATATTCATACACAATTGCTCTTTATTTTATATTAATTGTGTCAAAATAGCATATTTATATTTTTTATAACATTAAGTTATTATTTTAAGCATTTTATGCATAAATAATATTTTCATTTATTTATTAAGCATTTTTTATAAATTATTTTGATAGAATTTTGGGTATTTAAATAATAGCCTATTCTAACCAATTTTGGACCACATTAGTGGCCCAAAACTACACAAACCTCAGCCCAGTCCATCCTAGCCCAAAGCCAAACAACCCTTAGTCTCAAATAACCCGCCCCGTTTCCCTTGTGATCCTGATCGTTGATCTCAAATGATCAACGACCCATAATTAACCTACCTGTTTTATATTACCCCTCACCCTAAACCCTAAAGACCTATTTTCCCCTTTACCCGCTGCCTCTAAACTCTCTTTGTCTCGCCTCTCTCTTCAGAAACCCTAGCCGCCTCCCCAATCTTCTCCAAATCCGAGTAAATCATGGATTCCCTCTGTGATTTATTTGCCTTTTACGCGTTATCTCGTTGTTACTTACAAGATTATGGTGTTACTTGGTACTTGCCTAAACATGGCAAGTACCATCTCTCCGATTATGCCCGAATGAGTCCTATTTCTTGAATGTGGACCGTATTTCGTCTACACGCGTCTGATTTTACACTGTGTTAGTCCAATTTCGTTTGGATTTCTGTTGATTTACACTTTCCCTAAAAAACTAGGGTTTACCGAATTCCTCTCTTAAATCAATTTCAAATTGATTTGCATATTGTCTTTCCTTATTTGTTGCTTAATTTACTCCGTTTCCTTATGTGTTTGTTCGATTTTTGACTGCTATATAAACCCCCTCATTTTCCCTTATGGAGGGGGGAGACTTTGGAAAAAATCAATTTCTTCATGAAAATTTCGAGATTTTTGCTACTCTCTTGCTTGGTATTCTGTATTGGCCGGTTAAAATCCAAGGCCGTTAGCATCTTATTACTTAACCTGTTCTTGGTGCGAGCACTGCCCTGAGTTCATCGAAGCTCTTGGAAACTTTGACGCATTAGGGATCTTGGATTTTCTGTGGAAACCTATTCTTTATTGTTCTTCGCTTAATTGATGAGTCACTATACTTTGCAATTTCGTTCCTAGGCATCTATGGTTTGTATACATTTTCATTCCTGAGATTGGTCAGTTCAGTATGTTTGCAATTTCGTTTGCTTTCCTCAACTCTTTAGGTCTCTTTAGCTTTAGCTTCAAGCATGCCTAAACCGGGTTCTATTAAGTTTAGACCAGTCAATGCGTTAGAAATTATTACCGTTTGGGGCTCTTACACTTGTTAGCATCTTCTGGTGTTTAATTTAGTCTTTTGCTATCAATCTTGTTACTTGAATATGCTTTACTCGCATAATTTGCACTTCTTTTAGTCGACTAATGTAGTGAGTTCAAAAGCATGAATATGCACACCCACTGTATGGCATAAGCCTACTTCGCATCATATTCTGAATTTATGTGGTAGCTTGCTTATCTAACGTGTTTGACCCTGCCCTCTATCAATATGCCTTTAGCATGTTTAACCCCCTCCCTGATTCACCGGTAGTTATAATCTACTTTTCTCATGTCTAAATGCTGCCCTGTTGCCAAATTAGCATGACTGTTTCATAACATCAAGACCTATACTTAGCATAATCTCGACCTTCTTTAGGTAAATAGTCTACTGTGTCGATGCTAGAATACCTACATGTGCTATTTAACATGAGTTTACTCTTTACTGTGTACTGAATCTCCATGATGCTTGTCTTGCATGCATAATGTGTTTTAATGTTATAAGACATTTTCCCTAAGCTGTGATCTTGCTTCCCTGCTAATATGCCCCCAGTATGTCTTAATCCCCTGTTCCTTCAGTAATTGCTTGGACTGTCATAATGTGTGCTCCCTATCATGTTTCAATGCAATCTTGCCTCCNCTGTTCTTGGTGCGAGCACTGCCCTGAGTTCATCGAAGCTCTTGGAAACTTTGACGCATTAGGGATCTTGGATTTTCTGTGGAAACCTATTCTTTATTGTTCTTCGCTTAATTGATGAGTCACTATACTTTGCAATTTCGTTCCTAGGCATCTATGGTTTGTATACATTTTCATTCCTGAGATTGGTCAGTTCAGTATGTTTGCAATTTCGTTTGCTTTCCTCAACTCTTTAGGTCTCTTTAGCTTTAGCTTCAAGCATGCCTAAACCGGGTTCTATTAAGTTTAGACCAGTCAATGCGTTAGAAATTATTACCGTTTGGGGCTCTTACACTTGTTAGCATCTTCTGGTGTTTAATTTAGTCTTTTGCTATCAATCTTGTTACTTGAATATGCTTTACTCGCATAATTTGCACTTCTTTTAGTCGACTAATGTAGTGAGTTCAAAAGCATGAATATGCACACCCACTGTATGGCATAAGCCTGCTTCGCATCATATTCTGAATTTATGTGGTAGCTTGCTTATCTAACGTGTTTGACCCTGCCCTCTATCAATATGCCTTTAGCATGTTTAACCCCCTCCCTGATTCACCGGTAGTTATAATCTACTTTTCTCATGTCTAAATGCTGCCCTGTTGCCAAATTAGCATGACTGTTTCATAACATCAAGACCTATACTTAGCATAATCTCGACCTTCTTTAGGTAAATAGTCTACTGTGTCGATGCTAGAATACCTACATGTGCTATTTAACATGAGTTTACTCTTTACTGTGTACTGAATCTCCATGATGCTTGTCTTGCATGCATAATGTGTTTTAATGTTATAAGACATTTTCCCTAAGCTGTGATCTTGCTTCCCTGCTAATATGCCCCCAGTATGTCTTAATCCCNATTTCAAATTGATTTGCATATTGTCTTTCCTTATTTGTTGCTTAATTTACTCCGTTTCCTTATGTGTTTGTTCGATTTTTGACTGCTATATAAACCCCCTCATTTTCCCTTATGGAGGGGGGAGACTTTGGAAAAAATCAATTTCTTCATGAAAATTTCGAGATTTTTGCTACTCTCTTGCTTGGTATTCTGTATTGGCCGGTTAAAATCCAAGGCCGTTAGCATCTTATTA
The DNA here is from genome assembly GCA_000715115.1 of Nicotiana otophora. Lineage (NCBI taxonomy): Eukaryota > Viridiplantae > Streptophyta > Magnoliopsida > Solanales > Solanaceae > Nicotiana > Nicotiana otophora. Next base: position 38,993 of record AWOL01S0011950.1, on the reverse strand, counting down.
CTTAACCTGTTCTTGGTGCGAGCACTGCCCTGAGTTCATCGAAGCTCTTGGAAACTTTGACGCATTAGGGATCTTGGATTTTCTGTGGAAACCTATTCTTTATTGTTCTTCGCTTAATTGATGAGTCACTATACTTTGCAATTTCGTTCCTAGGCATCTATGGTTTGTATACATTTTCATTCCTGAGATTGGTCAGTTCAGTATGTTTGCAATTTCGTTTGCTTTCCTCAACTCTTTAGGTCTCTTTAGCTTTAGCTTCAAGCATGCCTAAACCGGGTTCTATTAAGTTTAGACCAGTCAATGCGTTAGAAATTATTACCGTTTGGGGCTCTTACACTTGTTAGCATCTTCTGGTGTTTAATTTAGTCTTTTGCTATCAATCTTGTTACTTGAATATGCTTTACTCGCATAATTTGCACTTCTTTTAGTCGACTAATGTAGTGAGTTCAAAAGCATGAATATGCACACCCACTGTATGGCATAAGCCTACTTCGCATCATATTCTGAATTTATGTGGTAGCTTGCTTATCTAACGTGTTTGACCCTGCCCTCTATCAATATGCCTTTAGCATGTTTAACCCCCTCCCTGATTCACCGGTAGTTATAATCTACTTTTCTCATGTCTAAATGCTGCCCTGTTGCCAAATTAGCATGACTGTTTCATAACATCAAGACCTATACTTAGCATAATCTCGACCTTCTTTAGGTAAATAGTCTACTGTGTCGATGCTAGAATACCTACATGTGCTATTTAACATGAGTTTACTCTTTACTGTGTACTGAATCTCCATGATGCTTGTCTTGCATGCATAATGTGTTTTAATGTTATAAGACATTTTCCCTAAGCTGTGATCTTGCTTCCCTGCTAATATGCCCCCAGTATGTCTTAATCCCCTGTTCCTTCAGTAATTGCTTGGACTGTCATAATGTGTGCTCCCTATCATGTTTCAATGCAATCTTGCCTCCTGATGAGAATTAACATGTTTGTCTTATGATACTAAGATGCATGCTTAGCTTAATCCGAACCTCTTAGGTCTCAATTGGTTTAATGTCATGAATGATAATCTATGTATATCTTGCAAACCTATTTCTTCCCTAATTTCTTTCAATATGAGGCTATCTATGTGGTGCTTTGCTGTCCTGCTGAACCTACTGGCCTATTTGACTAATTACTCTATATGCTCAATTTGGCTACGTCTACTTTAGGATATGAAGGTATCTCCTAACTTCTGTCCATTTTCCTCACTGGCAACTTATGCTATTCTGAACTCTTCATTCTTAGCCGGCTGAAAGCCAAGGCTACCTAGGTTCTATTATTGGCCTCCCTAGTGCGAGCACTGCTCGGGGTCTAATTGAGGCCCTTGTGAACTCTGACACACTAGGGTTTGGTCCTAGTCATTCTCTCAACCTCCGAAACTGTCCCTAATACTCTATTTCCCTATCATGTACTACATATCTATATTGGTTGTTCCAAATAGTGCAACACTTGGTGCTGTGGCTCATTGAATTGGTATGGGCTCTTCTATGGACCCATGATCGTGTATTGAATGTGGCTCTTTGTTAAAGGCCCAAAAAGGTTGGGTATTTAGTTACTTTATTTGGGCCTACTGTGGGCCTGTTCACTATTATGTAATATTGTTACTCATTATTGGGCCTGTAATAATTTTTGAATAAACAATTGGTGTGTTAGTAAAAAGGGGAATGGGTAGAATTTAATATCTATGTGCAATGGGTAGATAACATGCCTATAGGACTTGGTAATATATTTGCTATATGTGTTGTTCGATTACATGAGCATTGTAGGGATCATGACATTAGGGGGAGCACACACACACATTACTTGTTTACTATTAATCATGAGTTCAAATGCTATGTCTACTGCTACGTGTTTATAGACAACATGCTTATAGGGAGTAAGCACCCCTTCAACTCGCATGATTACTTTCAAATATACTAGAAACCTGCCTATAGGAACAAATGAATTTTCCTTCAGTTCACTCCAGTTATTCACTAGAAATTATGCCTATAGGAATTTTGATCACTATATTCGTTATTGTATCGCACTGATAACTAGAAATCCTGTTTATATGACTAAGTATAAATGAAACGAGTTCTAATCAGCAATCGTAGAGATCCTGCCTATAGGAAATAATTGCTCGTTAATTGGTTAATGCTAGACCATTCAAACACTGCTTCATGCACGTCGTATGAATAATTCTGAGACTTTTCCCTGGCAAATTCTGTTGTACCCAACTGCATAAATCACTTAGGCATCGCACACATATAGGATTGGTAACTTGAAACTCTCAACAATTAGCTTATGATACCCGCATGATTCTGTCTATAAGCTATATCCTGCATCTGAAATCACTTGCATACTTTGATCGCCTAGAAGGCATGTCTATAGGATTCTGCAGATTCATGATTGGCATATGTGTTTGCGTGCATTTATTGCTTAAGTGCGGAGGCAAACTTGAGCCCCCTTTATTGCCATATTTGAAGTCCAATGTGTTTTGTATGTCACCTAGTTTTATCATTTTGAGCAGCCTAAGTTTAAGTCTAGAACTACCCTAAATAGAGGTCCAATACCTCCTGGGCCATAGGTATGGAACGGGTAGTGCATGCATAAGGTACGACCTATAATTGAATTAGTGTGCTTTAGGTAACAACTTTAACATAGTAATCGGGTAGCAGGAGATGATAGTCTGTGCTCGCTGAATAATATGAGTAACACCCCATCTTGAGGGAGTTACGAAGTATTATTTATGTTGCACGGAGTTATCCTTTAGGCTAAAAAACTTAGGACCCTCTCCTCTTTATATGATGTTATTAGAGATAAATAGTTGTATCCCTATATTCGCACTAAGATCTGTATTAATCATGTTGTAATAAAGTTCTGTGACTTCTGAACTCCTTTATTTATTTGATCACCTAGCTTAATCATAATCCACATAATCTTAAGTTCAGTCGGGACCCATAATTATGGACCTCGAGGAGTGCCTAACACCTTCTCTTTGAGGTAACTTGAGCCCTTACCCAATCTTTGGTGGCGTTGACTAGTCAAACAGAGTCATTTGCATAATAGGTACCCTAACGCACATTAAACCGTTAGGTGGTGACTTTCTTATTCTAATATCTTCCTTTAAAAGAGTTGTCATATGTCGAAACCCGATTTCGCGAGAGAAAAAGAGGGCGTGACAGCATGGCGACTCTGCTGGGGATACTTAGGTTCTTACCATAATGAACTTGTCTTATGTGGATTAGTTTTCTTTGTTATAAAATGCATATTCCTTTTCCATCTTTATTTGTTAAATTTTTCTATTACATGCACATCGCTTTCCCGTTCGCCTTGTTTAAACCTGTTATAACATGCACGTCCCTTCCCTTCTCCACCTTTATTTTCTTAAATTTGTTACGACACGCACATCCCTTTCCCTATTCGCCCTTATTTGCTCTAACTGTTCTTCATTTGTTTAAATACTACTATATTGTTTGCTTTATTACATTCTCGCATATATTCCATAGACTAACTTCTTCCTTTGTCTCTCTTTTATGTTTTACCTTAATACTGTATTTACCGCTTTTTACATATTTATCATGCAAATACTTGGTAATGTGTTATTATCTTTGCATAAAGCATGCTCCACATCATATTCCACCCATGCCCAACTAATACCATAGCGGCACTTGATGAGTGTCCACGCTCTTCCAAAAATTACCCTTTTAATTTGGAAAGGCTTATTTGCGGTAAAACTAGTTGATCAGCGGTGCAGTCGACGGTTCCGTGCCTTTCCCTCTCAAGTTGTCCACTTAAGGGTACCGGTCTAGAACCTTCTAGAAACCTCGCTCCAATATTAACTGTGCATGCATCATGTCAAACCTAGTATGGGTTAGAATGTTATCCGCATGACAATCCACTAAGATAAGCCTTGTCCAAAGCCCAATGGGATTTCCATAATCCCAATGGACACCATCAGGTTATGTGCATTACTTGGAGAAAACACGCCGGTATGGTGATCATTAATGTGTAAATAGTCAGACCTAGAGGGGGGAAGGGCTAACTCTATTTGTTTTGCAGAAAATAAGGCACGAAGTCCCCAGGTTCGGCATGGTTCAAAACATCCCACCTTTGCTGCGTGATTGGTGGAAGAACCTCTCACCTAGTGACCAGAATCATGTGAAAAGGGTCCTCGGAAATTTACCTTCCTTATTGGACATTAGGCCAAATAACGTATTGATTGAGGCCGCCACTATGTTTTGGGATGAGAAAAGAGCTATCTTTCTCTTTGGTAATGTAGAGATGACCCCTCTCTTAGAGGAAATAGGAGGCTTCGCTAGGCTGCCATGGGATAGTCCGAGTTTATTAGTATTTAGAAAATCGCACTCCCCGCGATTTTTTAAAAATGATGGGTTTCAAGAAAAATGATAAATTACTCTGTCTAAAGGAGTCCTACATACCATTTGAATTCCTTTATGACCGTTATGGGAATAGCAAGTCATATCGCCTTNAAATTACCCTTTAAATTAGAAAGGCTTATTTGCGGTAAACTAGTCGATCAACGATGCAGTCGACGGTTCCATGGCTTTCCCTCTCAAGTTTTCCACTTGAGGGTACCGGTCTAGACCCTTCTAGAAACCTCACTCCAATATCAACTGTGCATGCATCATGTCAAACCTAGTATGGGTTAGAACGTTGTCCATGTGATAATCCTTTAAGATAAGCCTTGTCCAAATCCCAATGGGATTTCCATAATCCCAATGGACACCATCACGTTATATGGATTACTTGGAGAAAACATGCCGATATGTTGATCATTAATGTGTAAATAGTCAGACCTAGAGGGGGGAAGGGCTAACTCTATTTGTTTTGCAGAAAATAAGGCACGAAGTCCCTAGGTTCGGCATGGTTCAAAACATCCCACCTTTGCTGCGTGATTGGTGGAAGAACCTCTCACCTAGTGACCAGAATCATGTGAAAAGGGTCCTCGGAAATTTACCTTCCTTATTGGACATTAGGCCAAATAACGTATTGATTGAGGCCGCCACTATGTTTTGGGATGAGAAAAGAGCTATCTTTCTCTTTGGTAATGTAGAGATGACCCCTCTCTTAGAGGAAATAGGAGGCTTCGCTAGGCTGCCATGGGATAGTCCGAGTTTATTAGTATTTAGAAAATCGCACTCCCCGCGATTTTTTAAAAATGATGGGTTTCAAGAAAAATGATAAATTACTCTGTCTAAAGGAGTCCTACATACCATTTGAATTCCTTTATGACCGTTATGGGAATAGCAAGTCATATCGCCTTCACTGTGATGAACTTGCCATTACTTCTTTGGGTTGGACACACCGCCGAGTCTTTATGTTCATTGTCTATTTCTTGGGGTTGCTGATATTTCCAATGAAAGGGGGGAGGATCCACACTTGCTTAGCCATGGTCGCTAGGACTCTAATGGAAGGAATTGAGGGACAAACTTACACTATCATCCCCATGATCTTGGCCGAAATGTATCGCGCTCTAGATCGATGCAAACAGGGGTATGAGCACTTTGAGGGCTGTAATCTGTTGCTACAGGTTTGGTTATTAGAACATTTCCAGAGAGGTGAATATCGTCAGGAACTTCTGCGACGACCATTGAATGACTACATAGCCTACCATCATCCAAAAATAATGACATTTATCCCAGATAGGTTCGCGCAACTTGGAAATGCTGTGAGCGGGGTGTTTTTCTTCAGCAATTTGACTGACAAAAGGGTGCATTGGATGTTCGAATGGTTCCCTAGCGGCGAGTTCATCATCAGGTCAAGAGAAACTACCTATCTAGTGTTGATCGGGTTAAGAAAGATCTATCCTTATGCTCCTATAAGAGTAATGAGGCAAGCGGGAAGAAAGCAGGTTATACCTCGGGTTTCCAACATGGCCCAGTATAAAGCAGAATTTAAAGGGAACATCATTCCGTTCAAGTTCGAGGCACAACATATGTGGAATAAAAAGGTCGTTGTAGAGAAAGACACTATCGAGCCAGACAGGTACCATGCCGGCCATGTATACTTCTACCCATCATGGTTGGTAGATGATATAGCGGGAGATGTCAAGCCACGGATTAATCTGAAAAAATAGGGTTATAGATGACGCTGTTGAAGCACAAGTCAAGTATAGGATGCTGCGCATGAGGGTTTTCAAGTCTGAAGCTATACATTTGGAACAACACAAAATGGATATGAAAGCCATCAGCGAATGGAAAGAAATTGCTACTAAATCAACAGAAAGATTGGAATATTTGGAGCAAGGTTAATGGAACTTGAGGGGAAGATGAGGAAGAGGCTCTCGGATTGTCAGAATACGGAAGGAAATGAGGGAGGGCACCTAGCAAGTGCTTACCTACTATTGGACATGCACGACCTGGGGAACCTGATTGATGGATCCAAGAAGGCCAAACATGGAGAAGGTCCTTGTGGGACCAAGTAGATTAAGAAATGATGTTCTTTACTGCTTTTAGCTTAGTTTTAGATTTTGAATGTAATAAGGCAAATGCCATTAGTAATTTTCTTATTATTGTCGTCTTAGTATGGATCTGATTCATTTTCACATTAATGAAATGACATAATTATTGGCATCAAGTTTTTCCAAGTCTATGTGTCGTTTAGGCCTACCTCAGGCACAACGAGGTCCCCCAAATTAGGACGCGAATTTATTTACTGATTCTGCAACACATGTTCAATATTGCAAGCATTCTTTCAATATCCCTTACTGACTTGGTTACCTTTTTTGTTTTTTTTTTCTTTTGTTTATTCCCATTCCCCAAAGGTTGGTTCGTGCATAGTGGCATCATCCACATATCATACTAGATCCAGAGGTCCTCCACCTCCTTCTCCACCAAGTGATCCTAAAGGCAAAAGCAAAGGGAAAGGAAAAATGGACGATTTAAGCGGTATCAGAAAGGACAATGCAGAGAACGTTGAAACCTCGGACGGTCGGAATACTCCAGCACAGAACGAATTGGTCATATGTGTGGAACAGAAAATATTGGAGCTACAAGGAGAACTTGAGCAGGTCCGGAACTTGGCAAACCTTTCCCTCACCTTAAACGTCTCCGACCTTAATCAACAAAACACAAACGCCCAAAACCTGGTATCTCCCCAAAACACACAAAATTCGCAAAATCCTCCCGCACCACATCAATACACCACACCTCCTCAGAACCGCAACCCTCCACCGATACCTACTCCTCAACAACACCATCATCACCCAACTAAATACCCACAAACAACCATATACCATACCCCTTAGAATGCACCACAGCCTACTCCTGACCCGCAAAACTCAACCAATGACCACCATTATGCCCAGATTCCCTCCACCAAAGCAATCCGATATATGTGGAAACCTTACCCCACACCCCACAAAAGACCCTATACATACCCGAATCCGCCGAGAAGGACATGCTCATCAAGAACATGGCGGAGGAACTCAAGAAACGTACTGGCAGAGTTCAAAGTGTCAAAGGGGGCAAAGGCACTGAGGGTTTAAATTATGAAGATTTGTGTATTCACCCAGATGTAGAACTGCCATAGGGTTACAAACCTCCTAAGTTTGAAATGTTCGACGGAACTGGTGATCCGAAGGTGCACTTGAGAACATATTGTGACAAGCTTGTAGGAGTTGGCAGGGATGAAAGAATCTGCATGAAGCTGTTCATGAGGAGCCTCATAGGAGACACCCTGTCTTGGTACATCAGTTAGAACCCAAAGAAATGGGTTAATTGGGTAAGCATGGCATCAGATTTTATGGATCGGTTCAGGTTCAACACAGAAAATGCGCCAGACATCTTCTCGAAAACTTTCCGCGAGTATGCTACTCGGTGGAGGCCGGAAGCTGCGAAAGTAAGGCCAGCACTGGAAGAAGAACAGATGAATAAGTTCTTTGTCCGAGCTTAGGATCCGCAGTATTATGAAAGACTGATGGTTATTGAAAACCATAAATTTTCTGATATAATCAAATTAAGAAAGAAGTGGGTGCGGTGATGGTAGGCCAAGGTCCAAAGTCTCCTCTTATATACCAAACAACTCCACCCATATATCGGCCTTCACCTCCCAGATACCAATAATCTACCGCCACTTACCATACTTATAACACCCAACCAACATACTACCACTCACCACCAGCCCGCCAAAACTACCAAAAACCTAGTCCAAATTTCGACCGCAGACCACGCAGACAATACACCCCAATTGCTGAACCTATAGACCAGCTGTACGAGAGACTGAAGGTTGTCGGTTATATCACTCCCATTCCCGCTGTTGCTATGGAAAATTCTTCCTAGTGGATTAACCCAAATAAGACATATGCCTATCACTCAGGCATGAAAGGTCATACTATTGATGAGTGTCATACTTTGAAGGATAAGATTCAGACATTAATTGACACCAAAGTCATACAAGCAAA
>AWOL01S0011950.1:0-22313 GCA_000715115.1 Nicotiana otophora | reverse complement strand
TAAGCATTGTCTCCTTTCTTTACATGAGACTAAGCATTGTCTCCTTTCTTTGCATGAGACTAAGCATTGTCTCCTTTCTTTGCATGAGACTAAGCATTGTCTCCTATTTTCATGAGGCTAAGCATCGCCTCCTTAACTGCATAAGGCTAAGCATTGCCTCCTTAACTACACAAGGCTAAGCACTGCCTTCTTTGCACGAGACTAAGCATTGTCTCCTATTTTGCATGAAGCTAAGCACCGCTTCTCTTACTTGCATGAGACTAAGCACTATATCCTATTTTGCCTGAGGCTAATCCTTGCCTCCCTCTCTTGCATACGGCTAAGCACTGCCTTTTCCTCAAGATTAAATACTATCTCCACTACGCCATCTAAGACCTAGCACTATCCTCTGTTCACCTGGGGCTAAGCACTGCCCTCATCTTACACAAGACTAAGCCTTGTCTTGTCTTATTTTCGTATGTGACCAAGCATCACATCTTTGCACTTCATAGGCTGAAATATCGCCATTTTGTCCGAAGGCATCATAGTTTGAAGGCATCATCCTCATAGCCGGGAGACACTATTCCATGGCCTGAGGATCTCTCGGATTTGTACATCATTATTCAAAGGCGTCATAGTCCAAAGGCACCATCCTCATGGACCGAGGACATCATTTCATGGCCTGCGAATCCCTTATAATACACTTCATAGCCAATGATGCCATGGTCTAAGGATATCATCCTCACCGTCCGAAGACGATCTTCATGGTCTAAAAAGAATTTGCATCAAGTTTGAATTTTCGCAATAACCCATATATATTTGCATGCATCGTGTTTTAAGTTTTGCAGGTAATCCAGGAAGTAACCGTTCTCCTAACGGGAGCAATCTTCACTCCGGTTTCCATTCAACGCTCACATCCTGCAATCACTTCAAATGCAACCAATCACCATCAGTTACCCACTCTTACTTGATAACCATTCAGATACTCATTTTGAGATGCATCCATAATATTTCAGAGTCACATTCATGATTTTACGCAAATTCATATGATATTGTCCCACCCAAAAGAACCCTTTCCAAAGCATACTGCCGTTTCTATGACAACTCCATCGATTCAGTTCACCATTGGATCCAGAACTACACACGGCCTGATTCTCATAACACCAGAGATATGTAGGTGACTCAGGAACTAGGGTTCGACTCCCATTTTTCAAATTACACCATCCCTCACTCAATTCGGCCCAAATTGGTCATCATATTCTTTACCCGACAATTCTTTCATCATTCCCGAGTAAAGAGGGGCATCTGTTGATATCCATTTTGCCCTCATATGTTTCAAAATATATACATACCTTCAAAATAGCATGTTATGCATCATTATTTAGTTTACAAATCTATACAAGCATTTCCTAAAATTTTCCATATTTTTAGAGCTCTTAAATTAATTTTCTTTTATTTAAATTTTATAAATATCTAGTAATTATCCATTTAAATTATTTTGTGATGACTTAGTTACCTAACATTATTATTTTTCACCTATAATAAATGTTTCAAATATTTTATTTCATTCCATATAACTATATTAGCATTTTAAGCTATTTATCTAATTTTGCAATAATGACCTATATTCATACACAATTGCTCTTTATTTTATATTAGTTGTGTCAAAATAGCATATTTATATTTTTTATAATACTAAGTTATTATTTTAAGCATTTCAGTGCATAAATAATATTTGTATTTATTTATTAAGCATTGTTTGTAAATTATTTTGATAAAATTTTGGGTATTTAAATAATAGCCCATTCTAACCAATTTTGTACCACATTAGTGGCCCAAAACTACCCAAACCTTAGCCCAGTCCATCCCAGCCCAAAGCCAAACGGCCCTTAGTCTCAAACCCGGATGGAACCCGTCTCAAATAACCCGCCCCGTTTCCCTTGTGATCCTAGCCGTTGATCTCAAATGATCAACGACCCATAATTAACCTACTCTTTTTATATTACCCCTCACCCTGAACCCTAAAGACCTATTTTCCCTTTTACCCGCCGCCTCTAAACTATCTTTGTCTCGCCTCTCTCTTCAGAAACCCTAGCCGCCTTCCCAATCTTCTCTATATCCGAGTAAATCATGGATTCCCTCTGTGATTTATTTGCCTTTTACACGTTATCTCGTTGTTACTTGCAAGATTATGGTGTTACTCGGTACTTGCCTAGTTTAGGCAAGTACCATCTCTTCGATTCTGTCCGAATGAGTCCTATTTCTTGAATCTGGATCGTATTTCATCTACACGCGTCTGATTCTACACTGTGTGAGTCCGATTTCGTTTGGATTTCTGTAGATTTACACTTTCCCTAAAAAACTAGGGTTTACCGGATTCCTCTTTTAAATCGATTTCAAATTGATTTGCATGTTGTCTTTCCTTATTTATTGCTTAATTTACTCCGTTTCCTTATGTGTTTGTTCAATTTTTGACTGCTATATAAACCCCCTCATTTTCCCTTTTGAAGGGGTAGACTTTGGAAAAAATCGATTTCTTCACTAAAGATTTGAGGTTTTAGCTACTCTCTTGCTTGGTAATCTGTATTGGCCGGCTGAAAGCCAAGGCCATTAGCACCTTGTTACTTAACCCGTTCTTGGTGCAAGAACTGCCCTGAGTTCATCGAAGCTCTTGGGAACTTTGACACATTAGGGATCCTGGGTTTTCTGTGGAAACCTATTCTTTAATGTTCTTCGCTTAACTGGTGAGTCACTATACTTTGCAATTTCGTTCCTAGGCTTCTATGGTTTGTATACATTTTCTTTCCTGAGATTGGTCAGTTCACTATGTTTGCAATTCCGTTTGCTTTCCTCAACTCTTTAGGTCTCTTTAGCCTTTAGCTTCAAGCATGCCTAAACCAGGTTCTATTAAGTTCTGACCAGTCGATGTATTAGAAATTATTACTGTTTGGACTCTTAATCTTGTTAGCATCTTCTGGTGTTTAATTTAGTCTTTTGTTATCAATCTTTTTACTTGAATATGCCTTACTCGCATAATTTGTACTTCTTTTAGTCGACTAGTGTAGTGAGTTCAAAAGCATGAATATGCACACCCACTGTATGGCACAAGCCTGTTTCCCATCATATTTTGAATTTCTGTGGTAGCTTGCTTATCTAACGTGTTTGACCCTGCTCTCTATCAATATGCCTTTAGCATGTTTAAGCCCCCTCCCTGATTCACCAGTAGTTATAATCTACTTTTCTCATGTCTAAATGCTGCCCTGTTGCCAAATTAGCATGAATGTTTCATACCATCAAGACCTATACTTAGCACAATTTGGACCTTCTTTAGGTAAATGGTCTACTGTGTCGATTCTAGAATACCTACATGTGCTATTTAACATGATCTTACTCTTCACTCTATAGTGAATCTCTATGATGTTTGTCTTGCATACATAATGTGTTTTAATGTTATAAGACATTTTCCCTCAGCTGTGACTTGCTTCCCTTCAAATATGCCCCCAATATGTCTTAATCTCCTGTTCCTTCAGTGATTGCTTGGACTGTCATAATGTGTGCTCCATATCATATTTCAACGCAAACTTGCCTCTTGATGAGAATTAACATATTTGTCTTATGATACTAAGATTCATGCTTAGCTTAATCCGAACCTCTTAGGGCTCAATTGGTTTAATGTCATGAATAATAATCTATGTATATCTTGCAAACCCGTTTCTTCCCCAATTTCTTTCAATATGAGGCTATCTATGTGGTGCTTTGCTGTCCTGCTGAACCTACTGGCCTATTTGACTAATTACTCTATATGCTCAATTTGGCTATGTCTACTTTAGGATATGAATGTATCTCCTAACTTCTGTCCATTTTCCTCACTGGCAACTTATGTTATTCTGAACTCTTCATTCCTAGCCGACTGAAAGCCAAGGCTACCTAGGTTCTATTATTGGCCTCCCTAGTGTGAGCACTGCTCGGGGTCCAATTGAGGCCCTTGTGAACTCTGACACACAAGGGCTTGGTCCTATTCATTCTCACAACCTCCAAAACTGTCCCTAATACTTTATTTCCCTGTCATGTACTGCATATCTATATTGGTTGTTCCAAATGGTGCAACACTTGGTGTTGTAGCTCATTGAATTTGTATGGGCTCTTCTATGGACCCACGATTGTGCATTGAACGTGGCTCTTTGTTGAAGGCCCAGTAAGGATGAGTATTTAGTTATTTTATTTGGGCCTACTGTGGGCCTGTTCACTATTATGTAATATTATTACTCATTATTGGGCCTGTAATAATTTTTGTATAAATAATTGGGGTGTTAGTAAAAAAGGGAATGGGTAGAATTTAATATCTATGTGCAATGGGTAGGTAACATGCCTATAAGACTTGGTAATATGTTTGCTATATGTGTTGTTCGTTTACATGAGCATTGTAGGGATCATGACATTAGGGGAAGCACACACACACATTACTTGTTTACTATTAATCATGAGTTCAAATGCTATGTTTACTGCTATGTGTTTATAGACAACATGCTTATAGGGAGTAAGCACCCCTTCAACTTGCATGATTACTTTCAAATATACTAGAAACCTGCCTATAGGAACATATGAAATTTCCTTCAATTTGCTCTAGTTATTCACTAGAAATTATGCCTATAGGATTTTTGATCACTTCATTCGTTATTGTATCGCACTGATCATTAGAAATCCTATTTATAGGACTAAGTATAAATGAAACGAGTTCTAATCATCAATCGTAGAGATCCTTCCTATAGGAAATAATTGCTCCTTAATTGGTTAATGCTAGACCATTCAAACACTGCTTCATGCATGTCGTATGAATAATTCTAGGACTCTTTCCCTAGCAAACTCTGTTGTACCCAACTGCGTAAATCACTTAGGCATCGCACACATATAGGATTGGTAACTTGAAACTCTCAACAATTAGCTTATGATACCCGCATGATTCTGTCTATAAGCTATATCCTGCATCTGAAATCACTTGCATACTTTGATCGCTTAGACAGCATGTCTATAGAATTCTGCAGATTCATGATTGGTATATGTGTTTGCGTGCATTTATTGCTTAAGTGCGGAGGTAAACTTGAGCCCCCTTTATTGCCATATTTGAAGTCCAATGTGTTTTGTATATCGCCTAGTTTTATCATTTTAAGCAGCCTAAGTTTAAGTCTAGAACCACCCTAAATAGAGTTCTAATACCTCCTGGACCATAGGTATGGAACGGGTAGTGCACGCATAAGGTACGACCTATAATTGAATTAGTACGCTTTAGGTAACAACTTGAACATAGTAATCGGGTAGCAGAAGATGATAGTCTGTGCTCGCTGAATAATATAAGTAACACCCCATCTTGAGGGAGTTACGAAGTATTATTTATGTTGCACGGGGTGATCCTTTAGGATAAAAAACTTAGGACCCCTTCCTCTTTATATGCTGTTATTAGAGCTAAATAGTTGTATCCCTATATTCGCACTAAGATCTGTATTAATCATATTGTAATAAATTTATGTGACTTCTGAACTCCTTTATTTATTTGATCACCTAGCTTAATCATAATCCACATAATCTTAAGTTCAGCCGGGACCCACAATTGTGGACCTCGAGGAGTGCCTAGTACCTTCTCTTTGAGGTAACTTGAGCCCTTACCTGATCTTTGGTGGCATTGACTAGTCAAATAGAGTCATTTGCATAATAGGTGCCCTAACGTACCTTAAACTATTAGGTGGTGACTCTCCTCTTTTAATATCTTCCTTTAAAAGAGTTGTCACATATCGAAACCCGATTTCGCGAGAGAAAAAGGGGGCGCGACAATACACATCTCATTTTTTCATGTTTCATCTTCTACTTCGAATTTTCAATTTAAACCACTTCATAACTCTGCCAAATCATCCAAAAACTGAGATTCAAACTCTTTAAACCGACTGACCTAGAATGTATAAGTCCCTAATTTGACTCTATATTATTCTTGGGCTATTGACTAATTTGACATTCGACGAGTCAGACCATTTGTCGCGACCCAAATTCCGAACCAAAGGATCGTGATGGCGCCTAACCATCACTTGTTGTCACTGACTCAATTTGTCACGACAAAAATCTACACCGTCATGATGGCACCTAACTCGACTAGTTAGGTAAGGCAATTAACAAAATAACATAATATAATAACACTAACGTGAATCAAAGATGAGATAACTGAATTTCTATACAACTCTCCAAAGACTGGTAGTACAAAATATGAGCTTCTAAGATTTAGAATTTACAAAGTTGATATGAAATAAAGTACATTATCTGTTTGAACTATACAGGAATAAATTAAAATTCTAAAGCTACCAAGATCAAGAGACAGCTATGACCGGGACGCAGGTACATCTTCAGATCCAGCTCCTGCCATGCACAACAACATCAACATCCAAAATCTGCACGCAAGGTGCCGAAGTATAGTATGAGTACAACCAACCCCATGTACTCAATAAGTAACAAATCTAACCTTAGGTTGAAAGTAGTGACGAGCTGGGACAAGGGTCAGAGTCTAAATCCAATAACCAATAACAATTCATAACACCATAATAAAATGGTGCATGAAAATAGCTCAGAGATAAGATGCTCAACGCGTTCGCAGTTATAAAAAAATAGGCATGCTTTTCAAGTATAACAGTCAACTCCAAATCTTTCACCGAGCACACCAAAAGTATATGAGTAAGTTTAAAAACTATGATTTTTCCAAAAACCTTTCAACAATAAACAAGATGTTTCATTTTCAGATAGCGTGAGGAAAATTCATCTCTATGCCTACATGTCAATATACATGTGAAATCATGAATGTCACCAAACCGGGTAGCAGAAAGGAATGCATCTCTATTCATGTATCTCAAATACGCATGTCAAATGCAATGCATCTCAGTGATGAAATCATGTACTCACACTCTCAGAGTACTCAGTCTTATTATCTCGTATTTCCACTCATTACGCAGCACGCTTAGTCACTAGACACTGTACAGGGAAAATCCAGCCCAATTATAAATGACAACCCGCGCACAGTCACTCAGTACTGCATACGGCCAATCCAGCCCAGGGAAGATCCATCCCTCAATATAAATAATTAGGCAAGATCCATACCCAGGGAAGATCCATCTTCCAATATAATATCAACTGCGCTCATTGTGGGTGTGCAGACTCTGGAGGGGCTCCTTCATCCCAAGCGCTATAATAAGCCAGATCCAGGCATAAATAATTAAAAACATGCTGCGGCGTGCAGCCCGATCCCATAAATATCACTCATAATCCGGCCCTCGGCCTCACTCAGTCAATAATCTCTCCAGTCTCTTGCGCTCACAATGTCATGAAAATCGGCCCGACATGATGATATGATGTATCAATGAATAGCAACAGAGACTTAGATATGATATGCAAATGATAGATGTGATTGAGTACAAAATTGTAAATTTAAACAAGTAATTCAATAGCAATAAGAACTATATGGGACCCAAAATATTGGTACGTAGCCTAAACATGATCTTTAACGCGAGTCTCAGCTCAATTCCTCTAACACATGGAGGATATGTGGATAATGACATGATTATTTGATTATGCAACTCCACAGAATCAATTAATTCACAATTTTTATAGCGACGCCCACACGCCCGTCACCTAGCATGTGCATCACCTCCAAACAAATCATATAACACGTAATTCAGGGATTTATACCCTCAGCTCCAAGTTTAGAAATGTTACTTACCTTGAACAAGCCAAATTCAATACCGAGCAAGCCAAGCGATGCTTCAAAAATGCCATCCTGTGCGTACCCTCCCCCGAACGGCCCGAAACTATCCAAAAGCAACTCAAATACATCAAATAAAGTTTAAGGAAACAATTCCAATGTTAGAGGTCGAATCTTTACACAAAAGCCCAAACTCAACCAAAAATCAAACATGGGGCTGCACCTCAGAACTCGACGAGACTTATAAAATCCAATAACTCATTCAATTATGAGTCCAACCATACCAGTTGCATCCAAATATGACTCCGGATAGATGTTCAAAACTCAAAAACTCACTCTATGAAACTTTAGGCTAAAACCCCCAATTTTCCTTAAAAATTCATAATTCAAATGCCAAGATCGAAGATTGATTCATGAAATATGATCAAAAGCGAATAGAGAACACTTACCCCAATCCATGTGGTGAAATTCCTCCTCAAAGTCGCCCAAAACTGAGCTCCAAGTCTAAAAAATGAGGATAAAATGACCAACCCTCGAAAATATAGGTTCTGCCCAGCATTGTTCGCACATGCGAAGAAAATAGCCGCTTTTGCGACCACAAACGCGCTTCTGCGAAAACCCACTGAAATTCACCCATCGCACCTGCAGAAATATACCCGCTTCTGCGCACACGTAGGTGCGACCACTGCTGCGACGCATCACGCTTCTGCGACCTAGCCATCCGCTTTTGCGATAGCGCGTGTGCAGAACATATCCCGCTTCTGCAGCCTTCCCGCTCAGCTCCCTAGTCTGCTTCTGCGATGGGTTGTTTGCTTCTACGGAGTTGCTTCTACTACAAAGCTTTCACAGAAGCGGTTGCACCAGCAACCCAAAAACTCCAGTAGCTTTAACAAGGCTTCAATCGATCTGAACCCCGTCCGAAACTTACCCGAGCCATTCGGGACCTTGTTCGAATATACCAATAAGTCCCATAACATAACACAGACTTACTCGAGGTCCCAAATTACAGCAAACAATGTCAAAATGATGAATCGCACCTCAATTCAAACTTGAATGAACTTTGAACTTTCAACTTCCAAAACTCGCACTGAAACATATCAAATCAACTCGGAATAAACTCAAATTTTGCACACAAGACCCAAATGACATAAAGAAGCTATTCCAATTCCCGGAACCACAATCCGAGTCCGATATCCTCAAAATCAACTTCCGGTCAAACTTATGAACTTTCCAAACCTTCAAATTTCCAACTTTCGCCAATTAGCGCCGAAACTTTCTAGAAATATCTAAATGCAAATTGGGGCATATGCCCGAGTCCAAAATCACCATCCTGACCTAACAGAACTATCAAAACTCCGTTCTGGGGTCAAATTCACAAAAGTCAAACTTGATCGACTCTTCCAACTTAAAGCTTCAACGATGAAATTCATTCTTCCAAATCGATTCCGAACGACCTGAAAACCAAAACCGACGATTCACACAAGTCATAATACATCATACGGAGCGACTCATGCCCTCAAACTGTCGAGCGAAGTGCAAAAGTTCAAAATGACCGGTCGGGTCGTTACATCCTCCCCCACTTAAACATACGTTCGTCCTCGAACGTGCCAAGATTCGTTCCAAAGCCATCAAATCGCCATGTAACCTTACCATGAACATACCCGAGGGTGATCCCACGTCACTCTATTCCATATAGGTCCGACAACACAACAGAACTGAAGATCGTTACTTCGACCTTCGCCCGTAAACCTTAGAATCCAATTTACAACATCCGAAATTTTCTATAAGACCCGAATCTCGCATCTACACAATGTATAAGTCTGAACAAGCTGTATCAAGCCATAACCATAACCCAAGATGTAATTACATGATATACTTCATAACTCAAATACTCATAGAAATAACTTCCAACCGCAATAGATGCTCGACAACCAACTCGACACCGATAACAAACCTCATATCAACTAAGATCTTGTTCTGAACCTTTGTACACTGCCAATGATGAAAGAAACATGCAGAAACTCTTAACCACTCATCATATCAACAAGTCATGGAGCTCTCTCTCATCCGATAGGAACCAAAGCCAAGTCCTAAGCCGACTTCCGATGTTATTATTCCAAACATACCGTAATCAAATCCGATAACACCCATTCTAGGTTCGATGACCTCCTCTTATCAAAGATAAGCTGCTTTACCGACATATCACACCAATACTAAGCAGAGACACAAACCGTGTAATCCGTGCACCACTACGCAACAATTTAAATGTACCTAAAAATGGAAAATGATTCAAATGAGAGAATCGTCCCGCAAGCTCAATAAGTACCACTACAACACAATGATAAGAACCTATCACATACCGTAGAACCAAAAAACATGAGTCTAACACAAAGGATCATATCCCTTCATAACTTCGCTGCAATGCATGACCCCATCCAAATACTGATTCGTATGAAATACCTCAAGCCACCATGCTCAAAATCAATAACTACACGCAATTCGGCATCAAATAATAATATACCACAGTCTGGAGAGAACATAACCAAGGCGCAATCAACCATTCAACATCATAATATCCATCTTGCTCAAATTCCGCTATAAGGCCCAAATTGAACCGCACCAGGTGTGCATATAACCAACAAATCATAACCCTTTTGTAGCATAGAAGAGTAACTCATAGAATATATCAGAACCCGTATAAGCTTAACTCTAACTAAATGGCACATCCCTCAACAATAGCAGTGCGGAGTCAACCAATCCGACCCGGTGTAGGATACATATCCTCATTGGACCTACCAATAGTCCCCAAATCAACTCTATTTTGGGAAAATGTTTTAAAAAATAAATGCAAGGATCACGCGATGATATAAGGCGGTACCTCATTTGTGATTTTTATTGTACATTCCATGCTAGAAGAGGCTTGTTGGTTGAACAGTTCTTGTTGTTTTCATCATTGTTTCACTTGTATTGTCCGTGTTGACTATTTGTTGTTTCATCATGTGTTCACTAATTGTTGCCTTTACCGCTTAAATTTTTGTTGTTAGGCTTTCTTATCCTGGTAGGTGTCTTGACCTGGCCTCGTCACTACTCTACCAAGATTAGGCTTTATACTTACTAGATACCGTTGTGGTGTACTCATACTGCGCTTTTGCATATTTTTGTGTAGATCCGGGTATGTCTGCCCGCGCTGGACGCTAGTGATTGATTAGCCATTTTCAGAGACATCAAGGTACACCTGCTCGACATTCGCAGGCCTCCAAGTCACCTTCTACTTTTAGTTGTATTACTTTTTATGTCTTGGTCCGAAATAGTATTGTATTTGAGACTATTAGTACATTCTTGTAGAGCTTATGACTTAGTTCCATCAGGTTAGTGGGAGTTGTTGTCAGCTGTATTGTTGAGTTTTATTATGACAATTTATTGGTTTAATTTGAGGTTTTATTATTATTTCTGCTATTTCTTAATATATGTCAGGCTTACCTAGTCTTAAAGACTAGGTGCCATCACGACATCCTAAGGTGGGAAATTGGGGTCGTGACAAGTTGGTATTAGAGCTCTAGGTTCATAGGTTTTATGAGTTATAAGCAAGTTTAGTAGAGTCTTGTGGATCGATACAGAGATGTCTGTACTTATCTTCTAGAGGCTACGAAACTGTTAGGAAATTCCACTTTTTTGATTCCTAATCGTGTGAATTGGTTGACTTGGAAATCTAAATCTTTGTGTTCTATTCTCTTACAGATGGTGAGGACACATACTACTGTCGGGGCCAGGGCTGGGGCAGAGGCCGAGAAGGGGCACGTGCTGCAGCAAGAGGACCTGCCCGAGCAGTGACTGAGGAGCCACCAATAGCTCCTATTGTGGGACAGACACTCGAGGTACTTGTTACTGCTCATGGACTTTAGGAGATGCTAGCACAATTCTTGAGCATGTTCGACACTCTAGCTCAGGCGGGGTTGATTCTCCTTGCACCAACCACATCTCAGGCTGGGGGAGGAGCTCAGTCTCACAGCCCGTACTCCAAAGTAGCCGGTCCACGTTGATCATGTCTCTGTTGTCATGCCAGCATAGCCCGTTATTCCGGTTTAGCCTAAGGCCAGGCCAACAACATCTGAGGAGGAGTAGAGAAGACTTGAGAGGTTTAAGAAGTATGATCCTCCTACTTTTAGTGGCACAATTACCGAGGATGCATATGGTTTACTAGAAAAGTGACATCGTATTCTCCGTACCATGGGTATTGTGGAGGTGAGCGGAGTTGCTTTTACTACAATCCAACTGTCAGGAGCAGCATATCATTGGCGACATGCTTACGATGTGGGTAGACCAACTGATGTAGCCCAACTCACTTGGGCATAATTTTCGGAGATATGTTTGAGAGAGTTTGTTCCCAGACCCTTAGGGATGCATAGGGCACAGAGTTTGAGCAGCTGCGTCAGGGGACTATGTTAGTGTCAGATTATGCTATCAGATTCAGTGAGTTACCCCGACATTCACCTACTTTGGTTTCTACAGTTAGAGAGCGATTCTCCAAAGCAACTATGGTCTTAGATTTAGTATGGCTCTAGAGTTGGAGATAGATACTTTGTACCAACAAGTGGTAGATATCGCGCAGAGGCTGGAGGGTATGCGGGGTCGTGAGAGAAAGAAAGGACATGGAGGCCAAGAGGCCTCGAGATTCAGGGGGATATAGTGGTGCCCGTGCTCCAGTTGCAGCCCATCATGGTAGAGGCTATGTGAGTCGCCCAATTCATTTAGCACTTCTAGCTACTAGTAGTGCTACTGCTATTCCGAGGTCCCAAGTTGCCCATTTTCCTCAGCAACTTTCTAGTGCACCTCTTGCACGGGGTGCCTTCATCGGTCAGTCTAGCCGACCAGGCGAGGGTAAGTTTCAACATCCACGCCTACCGAGAGCTTGCTTTGAGTGTGGTGATACCGGACATATGGCGAGGGACTACCCCAAACTCTAGAGGGGTGCACCTCCATAGGCTCCACGAATTCTATAGGAGCCATAGGGTTTGCAGGCCATGGTTGCTGCTCCAGTTGCCGCTCCACCTACCCCACCAGCTAGGGGTAGAGGTCAGGTGGGTAGAGGTCTCCGTAGAGGGGGAGATTAGGCTCATTCTATGCTTTTCCTGGTAGGACGGAGGTAGTTGCATCAAATGTTGTTATCACATGTATGGTTTCGGTTTTTCATAGAGATGCATCCGTCTTATTTGATCCGGGATCCACTTATTCGTATGTGTCCTTTCTTAAGGCACAACGGATGGTAGAGAAGGGGTGTGAAACATGTCTAGCCTTTGTGTGGGATGTTAGTGCTGATACCCCTACCATTGAGTCAGTTCAGACAGTGAGGGATTTCCCAAATGTGTTTCCAGCAGACCTACCGGGCATGCTAGCTGATAGAGACATTGATTTTGGCATCTGGAGACTCAACCCATTTCTATTCCACCATATCGTATTGCACCAACGGAGCTGAATGAGTAAAAGGAGCAGCTACAAGAGTTTCTTGATAAGGGTTTCATCTGGCCTATTGTGTCACCTTGGGGTACTCTGATTCTATTTGTAAAGAAGAAGGATGGCTCGATGCGGATGTATATTGATTATAGGCAATTGAACAAGGTTACAGTGAAGAACAGGTACCCATTACCGCACATTGATGACTTATTCAACCAGCTTCAGAGTACCAGAGTGTTCTCGAAGATTGATCTGAGGTTAGGGTATCATCAGCTGAAGATTCCGGATTTAGATATCCCGAAGACCACCTTTAGGACTCGGTATGGTCACTACGAGTTCCTCGTGATTTCATTTGCGTTGACCAATGCCCCAACATCGTTCTTGCACATGATGAACAGTGTATTCCAGCCATATCTTGACTCATTCGCCATTGTATTTATTGACGACATCTTGGTATATTCTCAAAGCTGGGAGGATCATGAGCAACATTTGAGGATTGTGCTCCAGACCTTGAAGGAGAAGAAGTTATATGCAAAATTCTCCAAGTATGAATTCTGGCTTGATTCAGTGGCATTTTTGGGTCATGTGGTATCTAATGAGGGGATCAAGGTAGATCCGAAGAAGATTAAGCCAGTTTGGAGATGGCCCAGACCGTCTTCAGCTATTGAGGTGCATAGTTTCCTTGGTTTGGCCGGATATTATCGCTGTTTTGTAGAGAGTTTCTCATCCATTGCTGCACCTACTGGCCTATTTGACTAATTACTCTATATGCTAAATTTGGCTATGTCTACTTTAGGATATGAATGTATCTCCTAACTTTTGTCCATTTTCCTCACTGGCAACTTATGTTATTCTGAACTCTTCATTCTTAGCCGACTGAAAGCCAAGGCTACCTAGGTTCTATTATTGGCCTCCCTAGTGTGAGCACTGCTCGGGGTCTAATTGAGGCCCTTGTGAACTCTGACACACTAGGGCTTGGTCCTATTCATTCTCTCAACCTCCAAAACTGTCCCTAATACTTTATTTCTCTGTTATGTACTGCATATCTATATTGGTTGTTCCAAATGGTGCAACACTTGGTGCTGTGGCTCATTGAATTGGTATGGGCTCTTCTATGACCCACGATCGTGTATTGAACGTGACTCTTTGTTGAAGGCCCAGTAAGGCTGGGTATTTAGTTATTTTATTTGGGCCCTACTATGGGCATGTTCACTATTATGTAATATTGTTACTCATTATTGGGCCTGTAATAATTTTTGTATAAACAATTGTGGTGTTAGTAAAAAGGGGAATGGGTAGAATTTAATATCTATGTGCAATGGGTAGGTAACATGCCTATAAGACTTGGTAATATGTTTACTATATGTGTTGTTCGATTACATGAGCATTGTAGGGATCATGACATTAGGGGGAGCACACACACACATTACTTGTTTACTATTAATCATGAGTTCAAATGCTATGTCTACTGCTATGTGTTTATAGACAACATGCTTATAGGGAGTAAGCATCCCTTCAACTTGCATGATTACTTTCAAATATACTAGAAACCTGCCTATAGGAACAGATGAATTTTCCTTCAATTTGCTCTAGTTATTCACTAGAAATTATGCTTATAGGATTTTTGATCACTTCGTTCGTTATTGTATCGCAGTGATCACTAGAAATCCTATTTATAGGACTAATTATAAATGAAACGAGTTCTAATCATCAATCGTAGAGATCCTGCCTATAGGAAATAATTGCTCCTTAATTGGTTAATGCTAGACCATTCAAACACTACTTCATGCACGCCGTATGAATAATTCTAGGACTCTTTCCCTAGCAAATTCTGTTGTACCCAACTGCGTAAATCACTTAGGCATCGCACACATATAGGATTGGTAACTTGAAACTCTCAACAATTAGCTTATGATACCCGCATGATTCTGTCTATAAGCTATATCCTGCATCTAAAATCACTTGCATACTTTGATCGCCTAGAAAGCATGTCTATAGGATTCTGCAGATTCATGATTGGCATATGTGTTTGCGTGCATTTATTTCTTAAGTGCGGAGGCAAAATTGAGCCCCCTTTATTGCCATATTTGAAGTCCAATATGTTTTGTATGTCTCCTAGTTTTACCATTTTGAGCAGCCTAAGTTTAAGTCTAGAACCACCCTATTGACTAATTTGACATTCGACGAGTCGGACCATTTGTCACGACCCAAAATCCCAACCAAGGGATCGTGATGGCGCCTAACCATCACTTCTTGTCACTGATTCAATTTGTCACGACCAATAATCTACACCATCATGATGGCACCTAACCCGACTAGTTATGTAAGGCAATTAACAAAATAACATAATATAATAACACTGACGTGAATCAAAGATGAGATAACTGAATTTCTATACAACTCCCCAAAGACTGATAGTACAAATCATGAGCTTCTAAGATTTAGAATTTACAAAGTTGATATGAAATAAAGTACATTATCTTTTTGAACTATACAGGAACAAATTAAAATTCTAAAGCTATCAAGATCAAGAGGCAGCTATGACCGGGACACAAGTACATCTTCAGATCCAGCTCCTGCCGTGCACAACAACATCAACATCTAAAATCTGCACGCAAGGTGCCGAAGTATAGTATGAGTACAACCGACCCCATGTACTCAATAAGTAATAACTCTAACCTTAGGTTGAAAGTAGTGACGAGCTGGGATAAGGGTCAGAGTCCAACTCCAATAACCAACAACAATTCATAACACCATAATAAAATGGTGCATGAAAATAGCTCAGAGATAAGATGCTCAACGCGTTCGCAGTTACAAAAAAATAGGCATGCTTTTCAAGTATAACAGTCAACTCCAAATCTTTCACCGAGCACACCAAAAGTATATGAGTAAGTTTGAAAACTATGATTTTTTCCAAAAACCTTTCAACAATAAACAAGATGTTTCATTTTCAGATAGCGTGAGGAAAATTCATCTCTATGCCTACATGTCAATATACATGTGAAATCATGAATGTCACCGAACCGAGTAGCAGAAAGGAATGCATCTCTATGCATGTATCTCAAGTACGCATATCAAATGCAATGCATCTCAGTGATGAACTCATGTACTCACACTTTCAGAGTACTCAGTCTTATTATCTCGTATTTCCACTCATCACGCAGCACGCTTAGTCACTAGACACTGTACAGGGGAAATCCAGCCCAAATATAAATGACAACCCGCGCACAGTCACTCAGTACTATATAGGGCCAATCCAGCCCAGGGAAGATCCATCCCTCAATATAAATAATTAAGCAAGATCCATAACCAGGGAAAATACATCCCCAATATAATATCAACTGCGCTCATTGTGGGTGTGCAGACTCTGGAGGGGCTCCTTCACCCCAAGCGCTATAATAAGCCAGATCCAGGCATAAATAATTAAAAACATGCTGCGGCGTGCAACCCGATCCCATAAATATCACTCACAATCCGGCCCTCGGCCTCACTCAGTCAATAATCTCTCCAGTCTCTCGCGCTCACAATGTCATGAAAATCGGCCCGACATGATGATATGATATATCAATGAATGGAAACAGATATTGAGATATGATATGCAAATGATAGATGTGATTGAGTACAAAATTGTAAATTTAAACAAGTAATTCAATAGCAATAAGACCTATGTGGGTCCCAAAATATCGGTACATAGCCTAAACATGATCTTTAACATGAGTCTCAGCTCAATTCCTCTAACACATGGAGGATATGTGGATAATGACATGATTATTTGATTATGCAACTCCACAGAATCAATTAATTCACAATTTTTATGGTGCACGCCCACACGCCCGTCACCTAGCATGTGTGTCACCTCCAAACAAATCATATAACATGTAATTCAGGGATTTATACCCTCAGCTCCAAGTTTAGAAATGTTACTTACCTTGAACAAGCCAAATTCAATACCGAGCAAGCCAAGCGATGCTTCAAAAATGCCATCCCGCGCGTACTGTCCCTCGAACGGCCCGAAACTAGCCAAAAGCAACTCAAATACATCAAATAAAGTCTAAGGAAACAATCCTAATTTATAGAGGTCGAATCTTTACACAAAAGCCCAAACGCAACCAAAAATCAAACCTGGGCCCGCACCTCAGAACTCGACAAAACTTTTAAAATCCGACAACCCATTCAATTACGAGTCCAACCATACCAGTTTTATCCAAATATGACTCCGGATCGATGTTCAAAACTCAAAAACTCACTCTATGAAACTTTAGGCTAAACCCCCCAATTTTCCTTAAAAATTCATAATTCAAATGCCAAGATCGAAGATAGATTCATGAAATATGATCAAAAGCGAATAGAGAACACTTACCCCAATCCACGTGGTGAAATTCCTCCTCAAAGTCGCCCAAAACTGAGCTCCAAGTCTAAAAAATGAGGATAAAATGACCAACCCTCGAAAATATAGGTTCTGCCAAGCATTATTCGCACATGCGAAGAAAATAACTGCTTTTGCGACCACAAAAGCGCTTTTGCGAAAACCCACTGAAATTCACCCATCGCACCTGCGGAAATATACCTGCTTCTGCGTACACGCAGGTGCGACCACTGCTCCGACGCATCACGCTTCTGCGACCTAGCCATCCGCTTTTGTGATAGCGCGTGCGCAGAACATATCCCGCTTCTGCAGCCTTCCCGCTCAGCTCCCCAGTCTGCTTCTGCGACGGGTTGTTTGCTTCTACAGAGTTGCTTCTACTACAAAGCTTCCACAGAAGAGGGTGCACGAGCAACCCAAAAACTCCAGTAGCTTTAACAAGGCTTCAATTGATCTGAACCCCGTCCGAAACTCACCCGCCATTCGGGACCTCGTTCGAATATACCAATAAGTCCCATAACATAACACGGACTTACTCGAGGTCCCAAATTACAGCAAACAATGTCGAAATGATGAATCGCACGTCAATTCACACTTGAATGAACTTTTAACTTTCAACTCGCGCTGCAACTTATCAAATCAACTCAGAATAAACTCAAATTTTGCACACAAGTCCCAAATGACATAAAGAAGCTATTCCAATTCTCGGAACCACAATCCAAGTCTGATATCCTCAAAATCAACTTCCGGTCAAACTTATGGACTTTCCAAGCCTTCAAATTTCTAACTTTCACCAATTAGCGCCGAAACCTTCTAGAAATATCCAAATGCAAATTCGGGCATACGCCCGAGTCCAAAATAACCATTCGGACCTAACAGAACTATCAATACTCCATTCCGGGGTCAAATTCACAAAAGTCAAACTTGATCGACTCTTCCAACTTAAAGCTTCAACGATGAAATTCATTCTTCCAAATCGATTCCGAACAACCTGAAAACCAAAACCGACGATTCACACAAGTTATAATACATCATACGGAGTTACGCATGCCCTGAAACTGCCGAGTGAAATGCAAAAGCTCAAAACGACCGTTCGGGTCGTTACATTCTCCCCCACTTAAATTTTTGTTGTTAGGCTTTCTTATCCTGGTAGGTGTCTTGACCTGGCCTCGTCACTACTCTACCAAGGTAAGGCTTTATACTTACTAGATACCGTTGTGGTGTACCCATACTATGCTTCTGCATATTTTTGTGTAGATCCGGGTATGTCTGCCCGTGCTAGACGCTAGTGATTGATTAGCCATTTTCAGAGACATCAAGGTACACCTGCTCGACGTTCGCAGGCCTCCAAGTCACCTTCTACTTTTAGTTGTATTACTTTTTATGTCTTGGTCTGAAATAGTATTGTATTCGAGACTATTAGTACATTCTTGTAGAGCTTATGACTTGGTTCCATCAGGTTTGTGGGAGTTGTTGTCAGTTGTACTGTTGAGTTTTATTATGACAATTTAATGGTTTAATTTGAGGTTTAATTATTATTTCTGCTATTTCTTAATATATGTCAGGCTTACTTAGTCTTAAAGACTAGGTGCCATCACGACATCCTAAGGTGGGAAATTGGGGTCGTGACAAGTTGGTATTAGAGCTCTAGGTTCATAGATGTTATGAGTCATAAGCAAGTTTAGTAGAGTCTTGCGGATCGATATGGAGATGTCTGTACTTATCTTCTAAAGGCTACGAAATTGTTAGGAAATGCCACTTTTTTGATTCCTAATTGTGTGAATTGGTTGACTTGGAAATCTAAATCTTTGTCTTCTATTCTCTCATAGATGGTGAGGACACACACTACTGTCGGGGCCAGGGCCGGGGCAGAGGCCGAGGAGGGGCACTGCTGTAGCAAGAGCACCTGCCCGAGCAGCGACTGAGGAGCCACCAATAGCTCCTATTGTGGGACAGACACCCGAGGTGCCTGTTACTGCCCATGAATTTCAGGAGGCGCTAGCACAATGCTTGAGCATGTTCGACACTCTAGCTCAGGCGGGGTTGATTCTCCTTGCACCAGCCACATCTCAGGCTGGGGGAGGATCTCACTCCCGCAGCCCGTACTCCAGAGTAGCCGGTCCACGTTGATCATGTCTCTATTTTCATGCCATCACAGCTAGTTATTCCGGTTTAGCCTGAGGTTAGGCCAACAGCCTCTGAGGAGGAGCAGAGAAGACTTGAGAGGTTTAAGAAGTATGATCCTCCTACTTTTAGTGGCATAATTACCGAGGATGCACATGGTTTACTAGAAACGTGACATCGTATTCTCCGTACCATGGGTATTGTGGAGGTGAGCGGAGTTACTTTTACTACAATCCAACTATCAGAAGCAGCGTATCATTGGCGACATGCTTACGATGAGGGTAGACCAACTGATGTAGCCCCACTCACTTGGGCTCACTTTTCGGAGATATTTTTGAGAGAGTTTGTTCCCAGACCCTTAGGGATGCATGGCGCATAGAGTTTGAGCAGCTGCGTCATGGGACTATGTTAGTGTCAGATTATGCTATCAGATTCAGCGAGTTACCCCTACATTTACCTACTTTAGTTTCTACAGTTAGAGAGCGATTCTCCACAGCAACTATGGTCTTAGATTTAGTATGGCTCTAGAGTTGGAGATAGATACTTCGTACCAACAGGTGGTAGATATCGCGTAGAGGTTGGAGGGTATGCGGGGTCGTGAGAGAAAGAAAGGACATGGAGGCCAAGAGGCCTCGAGATTCAGGGGGATATAGTGGTGCCCGTGCTCCAGTTGCAGCCCATCATGGTAGAGGCTATGTGAGTCGCCCAATTCATTTAGCACTTCTAGCTACTAGTAGTGCTACTGCTATTCCGAGGTCCCAAGTTGCCCATTTTCCTCAGCAACTTTCTAGTGCACCTCTTGCACGGGGTGCCTTCATCGGTCAGTCTAGCCGACCAGGCCAGGGTAAGTTTTAACAGCCACGCCCACCGAGAGCTTGCTTTGAGTGTGGTGATACCGGACATATGGCGAGGGACTACCCCAGACTCTGGAGGGGTGCACCTCTATAGGCTCCACGAATTCTATAGGGGCCATAGGGTTTGCAGGCCATGGTTACTGCTCCAGTTGCCTCTCCACCTACCCCACCAGCTAGGGGTAGAGGTCAGGCGGGTAGAGGTTGTCGTAAAGGGGGAGATTAGGCTCATTCTATGCTTTTCCTGGTAGGACGGAGGCAGTTGCATCAAATATTGTCATCACATGTATGGTTCCAGTTTTTCATAGAGATGCATCCGTCTTATTTGATCTGGGATCCACTTATTCATATGTGTCCTTTATTAAGGCACAACGGATGGTAGAGAAGGGGTGTGAAACATATCTAGCCTTTGTGTGGGATGTTAGTGCTGATACCCCTACCATTAAGTCAGTTCCGATAGTGAGGGATTTCCCATATGTGTTCCCAGCAGACCTACCGGGCATGCTAGCTGATAGAGACATCGATTTTGGCATCCGGAGACTCAGCCCATTTCTATTCCACCATATTGTATTGCACTAATGGAGCTGAATGAGTTAAAGGAGAAGCTACAAGAGTTGCTTGATAAGGGTTTCATCTGGCCTGTTGTATCACCTTGGGGTGCTCCGATTCTATTTGTAAAGAAGAAGGATGGCTCGATGCGGATATGTATTGATTATAGGCAATTGAAAAAGGTTACAGTGAAGAAGATATACCCATTACCGCACATTGATGACTTATTCAACCAGCTTGAGAGTACCAGAGTGTTCTCGAAGATTGATCTGAGGTTAGGGTATCATCAACTGAAGATTCCCGATTTGGATATCCCGAAGACCACCTTTAGGACTCGGTATGGTCACTACGAGTTCCTCGTGAATTCATTTGCATTGACCAATGCCCCAACATCATTCTTGCACATGATGAATAGTGTATTCCAGCCATATCTTGACTCATTCGCCATTGTATTTATTGACGACATCTTAGTATATTCTCAAATATGGGAGGATCATGAGCAACATTTGAGGATTGTGCTACAGACCTTGAAGGAGAAGAAGTTATATGCAAAATTCTCCAAGTGTGAATTCTGGCTTGATTTAGTGGCATTTTTGGGTCATGTGGTGTCTAATGAGGGGATCAAGGTAGATCCGAAGAAGATTAGGCCAGTTTAGAGATGGCCCAGACCGTCTTCAGCTATTGAGGTTCATAGTTTCCTTGGTGTGGCCGGATATTATCACTGTTTCGTAGAGAGTTTCTCATCCATTGCTGCACCTTTGACTAGATTTACCTAAGAGGGTGATCCTTTCAAATGGTCATGAAGTGTGAGGTGAGATTTCAAAAGCTCAAGACTGCTTTGACTACATCCCCAGTAGTTTTATTGCTTACAGGTTCTGAGTCTTATACTGTGTATTGTGATGTATCACGTATTGGGCTTGGCGCAGTGTTGATGCAAGATGGTCGAGTGATTACCTATGCATCTCAACAGCTGAAGGTTCATGATAAGAATTATCGAGTGCACGACTTGGAATTTTCAACTATTATTCATGCATTGAGGATTTGGAGGCACTATTTGTACGGTGTCCCATGCGAGGTCTATACCGACCATCGGAGTCTCCAGCATCTGTTCAATTAGAAAGATCTCAATTTGTGGTAGTGGAGATGGTTAGAGTTGCTGAAAGACTATGATATCACTATTCTATATTATCCCATGAAGGCAAATGTGGTGGCCGATGCCTTGAGTAGAAAGGTGGAGAGTATGGGTTATTTGGCATATCTACCG
>AWOL01S0011948.1:61577-84648 GCA_000715115.1 Nicotiana otophora | reverse complement strand
ACACTATAAGCGTATATAACGCCATTTGGTCATGAGTCAGTATACATGTATAATGGATGCAATGCATAATGAAGTAAGTCACTAAGATATCTCAGATAGACTTTAACAGCTTACGTGTTTGTTTTGAGACCCATGAACACAAGATATAATAGTAGGACATATGGGGAATCAAGAACATAGGCAACCCTAGTACTTCTAAAAGTAAAGTCATTTGTTAATGTTCCGCGTTTGCTCGTTTTGTTTGAATCATATGGATCATGCCAGGAAAGAAGGGATAACCTTAACATACCTTAACTCCATTGAGTTCTTAATACCTTCGAAGCTATTCTTCAAACAACTCAACTCAATCTACCATATCATAAGGAGATTCAAAATCAGTGTTGAGTAAAGGCTAAGTCTGGAACTTAAACTAGTAGCTCGTTTATGTAAATTTGGGCAGCATCTCGCCTGTAACAAGAGCCTCCTCCAATACCATATACCAAAAACAATGACCAGATAAATCCAGTAATACATAATTATCAATAACAAGACACCATATAATAACAACAAGCCACAACTCCAGCTATCCTCAATTGGCAACTTTATTCACTAGTTCATGTCTAGTCCATCCATTTAACTTAATCAACATCAAGATAACCTTAAGCACATGAAAAAACACAATATAATTGCCTCCTACAATGTATTGAAGTCGAGATCCATGTTATATTTAGCTTACAACAGCCCAACACATCCCAATCACTTCATACCCAAAACGACAACTATAGTAACGTCAAACACCCTGAAAATGTTACAAAGAACGACTAATCCGCCATTTCACCATTATGTGGTGTTTCTTCAAGCCATTTCTCCTCCAAAACTACATTAAATAGTAGCAAATTAGACAGCCCAAAGGAAACAAAAAACAGCCCATAAAACAGTCCACTACAAGTCAAATAACTCGAACTCACGGCTTCCGATCACCGTCCAGTGAGTTCTAACTATTAGCAAATGAATTTATCAACCTTTATTGATATTTAAAATCTTAAATACAGAAATTAGGCATATTATTAACTATTAAATACATTCTAAAACTAAAACTACAAAAAAAAAAGGCGATATACGATACTTTCACCGTAGGGATTGTTTTAATATNCATGAACACAAGATATAATAGTAGGACATATGGGGAATCAAGAACATAGGCAACCCTAGTACTTCTAAAAGTAAAGTCATTTGTTAATGTTCCGCGTTTGCTCGTTTTGTTTGAATCATATGGATCATGCCAGGAAAGAAGGGATAACCTTAACATACCTTAACTCCATTGAGTTCTTAATACCTTCGAAGCTATTCTTCAAACAACTCAACTCAATCTACCATATCATAAGGAGATTCAAAATCAGTGTTGAGTAAAGGCTAAGTCTGGAACTTAAACTAGTAGCTCGTTTATGTAAATTTGGGCAGCATCTCGCCTGTAACAAGAGCCTCCTCCAATACCATATACCAAAAACAATGACCAGATAAATCCAGTAATACATAATTATCAATAACAAGACACCATATAATAACAACAAGCCACAACTCCAGCTATCCTCAATTGGCAACTTTATTCACTAGTTCATGTCTAGTCCATCCATTTAACTTAATCAACATCAAGATAACCTTAAGCACATGAAAAAACACAATATAATTGCCTCCTACAATGTATTGAAGTCGAGATCCATGTTATATTTAGCTTACAACAGCCCAACACATCCCAATCACTTCATACCCAAAACGACAACTATAGTAACGTCAAACACCCTGAAAATGTTACAAAGAACGACTAATCCGCCATTTCACCATTATGTGGTGTTTCTTCAAGCCATTTCTCCTCCAAAACTACATTAAATAGTAGCAAATTAGACAGCCCAAAGGAAACAAAAAACAGCCCACAAAACAGTCCACTACAAGTCAAATAACTCGAACTCACGGCTTCCGATCACCGTCCAGTGAGTTCTAACTATTAGCAAATGAATTTATCAACCTTTATTGATATTTAAAATCTTAAATACAGAAATTAGGCATATTATTAACTATTAAATACATTCCAAAACTAAAACTACAAAAAAAAAGGCGATATACGATACTTTCACCGTAGGGATTGTTTTAATACTATCGCTTCTCGATTTTATGCCCGGGATGATAATCTTGTTTGAAGATCTTGTAGATAGGTTAAGGGTCAGGTTAGGGGTGTTATTTGGTAGTGCTCTCTTGAAAAATGGAGAAAGAGCGAGATAAGGGATGTAAATATCCCATTTTTTAAAAGTCAAAAAGGTGCTACTTGGCACCCTCGCATTGGCCCTTCTTCAGATGCTTATATCTTTTTATCCGGACATTGTATGAATGAACGGTTAAGAGCGTAGGAAACTAAATTCCAAGACCTTCAATTTTGTATATAATATATCCCAAAAATACCCCATATATTATATGAAATCTATTGCTCAAAAAGCTCTGTTACAAGGCAAATCCTAAGTCGGTGTTTCCGTAACTTTAATCCGATTTTTCCCAAACTTTATATTTCATATCCAAATATCATATATAGTCATGTCATGACTTTACACTAATTTAAATCATGATTAACAAGTCTAATATTCATCTTAACTTACTTAAGATTTCGGTAAACCTTTCTTATCCTTGTAGAAAGATTTCGTCTTTTTTGAACTTACATTAGATAATCCTATAATGACAGTGACATCTGAAGTATGAGGTGTAACAACATGTCCCCTTAGAAACACTTGTCCCCGAATGATAACTCTTAAAGGCTTGTGAAAATGGGACGTAACATCATTAAATCACTTTATATACTTTCAAAGAGGATCTCATTTTCAAGCTTACATCAATTGACTTACAACGTACAAAAACATGGGGTGTAACATCATTCCCTCCTTTGGAACATTCGTCCTCGAATGTTGACTGATGCACTTATCATTCTCATAACCTATGGCTCTTATGAATACTTTAATATTGTCATTTTCCATCTAGGCAACTGTTCTATGAATAAATCCAAATGCCAGGGCATTCCCCTATTTAGGCCTCTTTCTCATGCCACGACTTCTGGTCAGAATTCTTCCAATCTCGTAACTATTGCTACCTTCTATCATGATGTCTGTACGACTTTGTCCTTGTATGTGCGCCTATGCGACTCTTCTCTCATTTTCCTCCAGCTTTTATCCAATCTCTAGGCCTCAGTTTTTAAACATATACAAGACTACGACAAGTTGTCCCTCTGGGAATCTATAGGTATACTGATGTTCTTCGCTTGGTACTTTGTTGAATGTACCACTATTGCAATATTTTGTTTCCTAGCCTTGGTTATTTGTCCTTATGGCTTTAGTGCATCTAGGTAGTTCATACCGTACTATAACACTTGCTTCTGTTTATTATTACCGAGGTCTGCTACCCAACTCCAGGTTACTCTCTCACTGCTTATCCCATATGTGTAAACCGAAGTCCTTTAATGCTTCCTTATTACTGTTCATCTAAAGAATGGCATTATAACCTCCTCTTATAATTTGGAATTTTTATCCATCTATTGTTGATTCACCTTAATGTTGATCTATATCTACCACTAATAACTTGAGACCTCTTACATAATACATTGTCACAAGGTCTCACGTCTCGTCGGGGAACATCTGAAGTGATTTTCCTAATCCACCTAGGGATGATACTATACTTCAATAACCATATTTCATAGCATCCCGACATGATTCATCTTATATGGTATTCTAATCCCATGCAATTCATGAAATCCTTTTTCTTAAAATCTTTATTCATTCAAAAGCCTAAACACCATCCTCTTATCTATCACCATTACACCCTTATTCTACTACCAGGGCAGCATTTCATCTCTTCTAATTGGTCATATTCTTAGACACCTCTGAGTTCCTTTAGACTGTACCGAGCTTTCTATAACTTATGGAAACCATCAGCTCTCTTGTTTTCATAGGCTTAATCTTGAGGCCTTACCTGTTCTCGTCACCTTCTCACTCACCTTTTCATAACCTTACTCTTGTCTACCTAATACCTTGTCACTCTATCATACTTTAGCTTGCGACCTACACATATCTATTTTTACTACTCGCAATCTTCCTTTAAATTTCTAGCACCATAGATTTCCTTTTGTGCCTTCTCAGTTGTCTTTAAATGTAAGCAATTACTTTTCCTGGTCATTCTACCACTTGTTGCATGAATACTTGGTTTATCTTGTTGCCCACGAATACTAGAATTTTCTATAACTCATATGATCTCAAATATCACCTTTGATTTTTACTTCCCATTCATTAGCCACGATGGTGCCACTTTCTTATGAAGTGTATACAATATTGTAGTGAGACTATTGTTACGAAACCATTTCTTCTTTATGTCATTATGCTTAGGTTGAAGCTATTTTCCTTATTTCCTCAGCTAGTCTTTTGGGGTAGTACATAGTGAAGACCCTCTAACTCCTATAAAGCTACGAGCTTATTACATCGCATACCCGAAGGAATCTTTGATGTTCTTGCTCGCCTATAGTTATCCTTAGTTACATACCTCCGCGCCCTTGTGCTCGTAGGGTTGATTCTGAACTGAAATTTTGAATGTCTCCCCAGTGGCAATCGCTTTTATTTCTGGAACACTTATATAGTACCTTTAACTACCCAACTCCTATATGAAAATTTTTCAACAATTGCGATCTCGTATCTGCGAGTCTGGATTCCCTATGTTGGGGTTCACTATGTTTATCTTGCACTATCTGTTGATTTATTTGTATCCTCTTGTCTAACCATAACTAGACTCTTCCTGAATTCACTACAGACTACTCGTTGGTCCATTCTCATATATATATTCTGCGTAACCCCTTTTGGGTTATGTCCTTTATCTTAACTTACCTCTCGTACTGGCTCCTTATGTTTCGATTGTTCATTCCAACTTATTTATCAGTATTATCGGTGCGGAACCCTTACTACCTCTCCACGGTGTCATGCTTGCATAATGTTCTGGAGTCGTATTATATCTGTAGGATCTGAATAAATGCAATCTCATTCCTTTCACCTTTTTACCGCATTCTTTCTTTACTATTGCATAGTTACCTCTTCATCTTTGGAATCTTTTCACATATTTACTGACATCTTACTAGCCTTGAAGAAACCCTTCTGTACCAAGGATAACTAAGGTTCTTACGCACGAGAGTGACACCTAGTGTAACGGGCATACTTAGTCCCTTAAGCTTAACTTTGCTCACACTGCTCGCTTTAGGAAAGCGTCTTCCTGAATGACCTTTAAAGGTTATTCTTTTGTTGTCCTTTCTATGATCGCCGGAACGTGATCTCCAAAATTCTCATGATGCCGGCTATTGTCAAATCGTTCGGTCCCTAATTCATATTCATTTTGTCTTGTTCACCAGCTCGTACTAATTTCTATTACTCCGTGGTCTAACATTTCCTTCTTGTAATCACGTTGGAGTCACCAACTTATTTATCGAAAGAAGGATATAACTCTATGGCTTATACTCTTCTATTGTTTCAAGGCATGTCTCCTCTTGTCTTCTCCTTCACTTGACAATAGACTCCGTCATCGTGTCATATTTTGATTTACATTTATCACCCATATATCACATCTTACTCATGATGCTTCATTTACTCTCTTCTTATTCTCCGGATAATATTTTTGTACATCACTTTATTCTAAAAACTTCAACAAAACGTTCTTTCACTTTTAGCTCCCCTTGCTTCATCTCACTGGCTCTTCGGAATGCCTAACATTCTCCTTTTTTTACTCGAGGCTGGAGTCATACTAAGGTAAATATTTATCCCTTCTAGGATTCCACTCCCTATCTTCTAAAATTTCTGAGAATTATAGTATTCATATCTGACAGTACTATTCTAGAGTTCACCATCTGGGTGTCTCACAAGGAGATGTATTACCACATTTTCACTATCTTCGGAAATGTTAGCTAATGATAATAATCCATCCACCATTTTTGGGTTACTCTAACCCCAGCTGGATCCTGATATCCAATCCTTCTCTTAAACTATATCTGCTGGCTCCCATAGGGCATAATTAAGATGAGTGTAGCCAATTGTATATAACTCTATTACTGTTGAAAATAACTCATAATTCTTGTATTTCTCTGTCTGAATTGCAAATACTGATAATCCTCATTAACTAGGTACATCGTGCCCTTCTTCATCTTGCTTCCTTTACTTGCTGAAACTTGTATCTACCTTCTGATTCTCTTATTTCCTTTTACCATATAGGTGGATAGATATTCTTGCCTTAGGGCTCCTTATCAAGAAGCTTACACATCTTAGTACACACATGATCTGCTGAAGACCTCATATTTACTCATCATAAGCATGATGCAAAATCGAGTTCCTCTGACTCAACTCTTCAACAACCACATTCAATCTCTTACCAGCTATCTTTCTGGATGTAGGTATCGTTGTATTACGAATAAAATAAAATTTAGGAGTTTGAATTATTACAACTGAGCTCTACCATACGATCTAGAGTAAGAAGAAAGAGTGACAGTCCTAAATGCCCTGTAGCCTCCTGCTTATAAGTGTGATGCACAACACACCCATAAACAAAACTCTACTAGACACGACTTGTAGACTCCCTCGGACAGAACTGCTCTGATACCACTTTTGTCACGACCCAAACTGATGGGCCGCGACGGGCACCCGGTTCCTTACCTAACCGAGCACCAATGTAACGTATCTTTCTTGTCATACCATTATGGGTAAATGGTCTAGAAGGACCGTCATGAGATAACCAGAATANCATAAAAGTATCCATATACATGACATCTGTCTACAAGCCTCTACGAGTACATAAATGTCATAAAGTTCGAGTTATGGCCCCGCCATACCAATCAATTCATATCCAAATTATATTGATCAGATAGGCAACTCCAGAGCAAGTGGAGTGCACCAACACCTTTCGCTGAGCTGATAGCCTACTAGGAGGATTCTCAACCTGTGTATCGGGACCTGCGGGCATGAAACGTAGCATCCCCGGGCAAAAGGGATGTCAGTACAAATAAAGTACCGAGTATGTAAGGCATGACAATAGTATATAAAAGACATGAAAGAAACATGGAGTAAAGAACTCAACCTGTAATTCTGAATAGCTCTGTGAATGATGAAAACTTTATAATGCCATGCATGTGCATATAAATGCCATACAATTCATAGGTATATGCGTACATAACATCATCAAGCCTCTGAGGGCATCCCATCATATCATCTCAGCCTCTGTGGGCGAAATCATCAACGTATACCAGCTGATCAGGTGGTGGTGCATATATAACGCCATAACATTTTCCCATACCCCATATACATATACTATACATGTATATAATGTCATCTGGTCATGAGTCAGTATACATGTATAAATGGATGCAATGCATAATGAAGTAAGTCAATAAGATCTCTCAGATAAACTTTATCAACTTACGTATTTACTTTTTAGACCCATGAACAAAAGATATAATAGTAGGACATATGGGGAATCAAGAACATAGGCAACCCTAGTACTTCTAAGAATAGAGTCAATTGTGAAAGTTCCGCGTTTGCTCATTTTGTTTGTATCATATGGATCATGCCAAAAGGAAAGAAGGGATAGCCTTAACATACCTTAACTCCATTGAGTCATTAATACTTTCCAAGAAATTCTTCAAACAAGTCAACTCAATCTACCATAGCATAATGAGATTCAAAATCAGTGTTGAGTAAAGGCTAAGTCCGCAACTTAAACTAGTAGCTCATTTATGTAAATTTGGGCAGCACCTCGCCTGTAACAAGAGCCTCCTCCAATACCATATACCAACAACAATGACCAGCTAAATCCAGTAATACATAATTATCAATAATAAGACACCATATAACAACAATCAGTCACAACTCCAACTATCCTCAATTGACAACTTTATTAACTAGTTCATATCTAGTCCATCCATTTAACTTAATCAATATTAAGATAACCTTAAGCACATGAAAGAAAACAATATAATTACCTCCTACAGTAGATTCAAGTCGAGATCCATGTTATATATAGCTTACAACATCCCAACACACCCCAATCACTTCATACCCAAAACGACAACTATAGTAACGTCAAACACCCCAAAAATGTTACAAAGAATGACTAATCCACCATTTTGACATTATGTGGTGTTTCTCCACACTATTTATTCTCTGAAACTCCATTAAATAGTAGCAAAATAGAAAGCCCAAAGGCATCACGAAACAGCCCACAAAACAGTCTACTACAAGTCAAATAACTCGAACTCACGGCTTCCGATCACCGTCCCGTGAGATCTAACTATCAGGAAACGAATTTATCAACCTTTCTTGATATTTAAAGGATTAAATACAGAAATTAGTCATATTATTAACTATTAAATAAATTCAAAACTCAAACTACAACGAAAAAGAACGGTGATATAGCGATACTTATGTCGTAGGGATCATTTTAATGTTATCACTTCTTGATTTCGTGCTCGAGATGATAATATTGTTTGAAGACCTCATAGAGAACTTAAAGGGAAGGTTAGGGGTGTTATTTGGTCGTGTTCTCTGGAAAAATGTAGAAAGAGACGAGATAAGGGATGTAAAATATCCCATTTTTGTAAAAGTCAAAAAGGTGCTACTTGGCACCCTCGCATTGGCCCTTCTTCAGACGCTTATATCTTTTTATTCGGAATCGTATGAATGAACGGTTAAGAGCGTTGGAAAATAAATTCCAAGACCTTGAATTTGGTATCTAATATGTCCTAAAAAACCCCAAATAGTATAGGAAATATATTGCTCAAAAAGCTTCGTTACAAGCAAATCCTTAGTCGGTGTTTCCGATTTAATACGATTTTTTTCCAAACTTTATATTTCATATCCAAACATCATATATAGTCATTTCATGACTTTAAACCTATTTAAATCATGATTAAAAAGTCCCATACTCATCTCAGCTTACTTAAAATTTCGGTAAACCTTTCTTATCCTTTTAGAAAGATTTCGTCTTTTTTGAGCTTACATTAGATAATCCTATAATGACAGTGACGTCTGAAGTATGTGGTATAACAATATGTTTTTTTAGAAAAACATTTCCCCGAATGATAACTCTTAAAGGCTTGCGAAAATAGGACGTAACATCATTAAATCACTTTATATACTTTCAAAGAAGATCTCATTTTCAAGCTTACATCAATTTACTTACAATGTACTTTCACGTAGTGTAACATTTTCAATTGCGTTTACTCGCTCAATGTGGTGGTATGCTTCTCCTCCCAATTTTCTCCTGTTCTCTATAACTAGCACAGTCTGGTAGGTGTAGATATGGTTACTTCCATCGTAGTGAATAATCATCTCTTGATGATTCCACTCGAACTTCACAGCCTGGTGCAGTGTAGAAGCAACTGCCCCTTCTACGTGTATCCATGGTAATCCAAATAACAAGTTGTAGGTGGCGGATATGTCTAGCACTTGGAATTCAACATCGAACATGGTCGGGCCCATCTAAAGATCAAGGTTGATTTCTTCGATAATGGCTTTCTAAAACCCATCGAATGCCTTCACATTCATACTTCCCATCTGTATCTCATGCAGGCCTTTACCCAGTCTTTTCAGAGTAGTCAGCGGTCATATGTTCAGATTAGAACCTCTATTTATCATAACCATGGCGATGAACTTCTCTTCATATTGTGGAGTGACGTGCAATGCTTCGTTTTGATTCAACCCCTTCGGTGGTAGCTCATCTGTGTGGACGTAACATCATTAAATCACTTTATGGATCTCCAGTACCTGCCCTACCATATTGGCCATCTCTCCAATAGTGATACAAGCAGGCACATAAGCTTTACTTGATACCTTTATCAAGTCATTCTCGTGCATATCTGAATTTTGCAACAACTATAAGATGGATATCTGGGCGGTAGTCTTGTTAAGGTGATCAACACCAGAGTATTCCCTCGCTTGTACCTTCCACCAAAGATCATCAGTGCATGTCTCCATGACAGGTGGCTTAGATGTGCTCTCCTTGCTTGTTCCTCCTAGGTTCTCAGGTGTATAAACTCTGCTAGTTCTGGTCATACCTTGCGCGACACTTGTCTCTTCCATCTCGGCTTTTACTTTTCTTCTTGCATCCGCCACATAATGCCACGAGACAGCATCAGACTTGTAAGACAGCATTAGAGCTACCATCATAGTAAAAGGCATAGCTATCTCGACTTCAAACGGTGCCTGGGTTTGCACCACAATCAGCGAGAGGGTGACGGGAGATATTTTAGGAGTATCCCCCTATCGAATAAATCTAATAGATCCCTCCTGATCCCATTCACTCCCTCACCCCTATGACCAGGAAGAGGGTTATTACGGATATTTGGCGTGACTTCTTTTGCTTGTATTACTTTGGTGTCAATTAGTGTCTGAATCTTGTCCTTCAACATGCGACATTCGTCAATGGTTTGACCCTTCATGCCTGAATGGCAGGCACAAGTTTTGTTGGGGTTAACCCATCGAGAAGGGTTCTCAATAGCAACAGCAGGAATAGGGGTGATGTGACCAGCAACCTTTAGTCTTTCATACAGTTGGGCTATGGGTTCAACGATAGGTGGTATATTGTTTGGGAGCTCTGCGGTCGAAGTTTGGTCGTGGCTTTGGGTAGTTTTGGAGGGCGGGAAGAGGTGAATGGTATTATGCAGGTTGGGTATTATAGGTATGGTATGTGGTGGTAGGGTATTGGTATTTTAAAGGTGAGGGTTGATATGTGGGTGGAGGTGTTTGGTATGTAAGGGGAGACTTACGGCCCTGGGCTACCATCATGGCACCCACTTCTTGCTTTTTTCGAGATACCTCCTGATTGCAAGGCTTTATTGGTGGCTTGCAGTGCCTCAAAATTAGTAGCCATTCTGCTCTTGATTACTTCTTCTATCAGTTCCCCTAACTTGATTATGTCTAAGAACATGTGATTCTCCACGAGCATCAACTTTTTGTAATACTGCGGATCCTAAGTTCTGAGAATGAACTTGTTCATTTGTTATTATTAAAGTGGTGGCCTCACCTTGGTGGTCTATGATCTCCAACGAGTAGCATACTCGCAGAAGGTTTCTGTCGGCTTCTTCTTAAGGTTATGGATATAGAAAACACCTAGCATGTTTTTGGTGTTGAACCTGAATCTATCCAAGAAAGCAGATGCCATGCTCACCCAGTTCACCCACTTCTTCGGATTATGGCTAATGTATCAAGATAATGCATCTCCTGTAATAGTTTGCATAAGCAGTTTAATGCAGATTTGTTCATTCTTGACTACTCCCATAAGCTTGTCACAGTAAGTTCTCAGATGCACCTTAGGATCACTAGTACCATCAAACTTCTCAAACATGGGAGGTTTGTAACCCTCCGGCAATTCTACATATGGCTGGATACATAAGTCTTCGTAATTCAAATCTTCCACACCCTTCTCGTCTTAAACACTCTGGACTCTCCCTATCCGTTTCTTGAGTTTTTTTGCCATATTTTGAATGAGCAGGTCCTTCTCGGTCGGCTCATGTATGTATAGGGTTTGATGCAGGGTATGGGTAAGGTTTCCACATATATTCGGTTGCCTTGATGAGTTCCTGGAACTTGGGTATATGGGTGGTCATTAATCGAAGTTTGAGAGGGATCGGGGAAAAGTTGTGGTGAATTTTGAGGGGTATGATAAGTGGTGGTATGTGATACTGGGTTGGATAATGCACGTGTTGTTGAGAGGTTTGCACTGGTGGAGGGTTAAGGTTTTGAGGAGGTGAAAGATTGTGATATTGGTGTGTTACAGGAGGATTTTGCATAGCTATGTGGTGGCTCACCCTGTAGCTCCAAGATTTTTTGTTCCAAATGGAGGACCAACTCATGTTGTCCTGGAGTACTTCTTTCGCCCAATGTTTCAACATTCTCATCCATGGTAGCATTGTCTTTTCGGTTACTACTTAGATCATCCATCTTCCCTTTGCCTTTGCATTTGCTTTTCGGATCGCTAGGTAGAGAACCTCTAGATCTGGTGTGGTACGCTGAGGATGCCAGAATGCACAAACCAACCTTTGGGAATGGTAGTAATCAAAAGAAAAGAAAAAAACAAAAGGTAATTAAGTCAGTAAGATTAAGTAAAAGAGTGTTTTCAATATTTATACAGGTATCACGTAATATCATGCAATAATTCGTGTCCTAATTTGGGGACCTCATTGTGCCTGAGGTAGGCCTAAGCGACAAATAGTCTTGGAGAAAATTCATGCCAACGTTTGCCTCATTCCATTAATGCGAAAATAAGACAAATACATCTTTCACTAAATTAAAATAATAATTTTAAAGTCATTAATAGCATTAAGCCTTATTACATCGAAATCTAATCTAATCGAAAAAGCAGTAAAGAACATTATCTCCTAGTCTACTTGGTCCCTGAAGGTCCTTCTTCATGCTTGGATCTCTTGACTCCATCAATAACACTTCCCATATCGCACATGTTGTGTATCAAGTACGCCATTGCCAGCTTCCCTCCATCATCACGATCCATGCCTTGACAATCCCAAAGCCCCTTTCTCATCGTCCCCTCCAGCACGATCAGTCCTTACTCTAGATGCTCCAACCTTTCTATCGACTTATTTGCAATCTCCTTCCATTCTCTAATCGCCTACATATACACCTTATGTTGTTCTAGATGCTTAGCTTCATATTGGAACACTCTTTTATGTAGCCTCTTGTATTTCACCTGTGCCTCAACTACCTCTTTTATGATCTTATCCTGCAGATCCCCGGTTTGACGTCCCCGACTATGTCGTTTCCCAACCATGAAAGATAGTAGTACATATGACCGGTGTGATACCTGTCTGCCTCAATAGTCTCTCCCTCCACAATGATCGTTTTGGTTCCACATGTGTTGGGCTTCAAATTTTAATGGGATGACATCTCTTTTGAAGTCTATTTTATACTGAACCATGTTGGAAACCCGAGGTATGACTTGTTTCCTCCCATCTTGCCTCATTACCTTTATAGGAACGTAAGGGTAGATGCCCTGCATCCCAATCAGTGCTAAGTAAATGGTTCCTTTGAAACTGATGATGAACTCGCTACTAGGAAACCATTCAAACATCCCATGCAATTGCTCGTCTGTCAGGTTACTGAAGAAACGCACCCAGCCTACAGCATTTCCAGGACTTGAAAACCTATCTGCAATGAATGTCATCTTCTTTGGATGATGACTGGTTATGTAGTCATTCAGTGGCCTTCGTAGAAGCTCCTGGTGATAATCAAGCCTCTGAAAGTATTCCAACTGCCAAACTTGTAGTAAGAGATTACAACCCTCGAAGTGCCAGAACCCATGCTCGAACCGATTCAGAGCATGGTACGTCTCAGCTAAGATCATTGAGATGATAGTGTATTTCACACCCCCGATACCCTCCATTAAGGTCCTAGCGACCATGGCTAAGTGAGTATGCATTCTTCCCCTTTGCATTGGAAAGATCAACAAACCCAAGAAACAGACTATGAAGACATAGACCACGCGGTGCACCCATCCCAAAGAGGTAATGGCTAGCTCCTCTTTATGAAGGCAATATGATTTTCTATTCCCATAACGCTCATAGAGAAATTCAAAGGGGATATATGATTTTTTCAGGTAGACCAGTTTGTCAATCTTCTTAAACCCAACATTTTTAGAAAACCCGCGTGGGGTGCGATTTTGTGGCACCAATAGTCCTAGACTATCCCATG
Organism: Nicotiana otophora; assembly: GCA_000715115.1. Taxonomy (NCBI): domain Eukaryota; kingdom Viridiplantae; phylum Streptophyta; class Magnoliopsida; order Solanales; family Solanaceae; genus Nicotiana; species Nicotiana otophora. Next base: position 70,912 of record AWOL01S0011948.1, on the reverse strand, counting down.
GTAACATAGCGAAGCCCCCTATTTCTTCCAGGAGAGGAGTCATTTCTATATTTCCAAATCCGAAAACAACTCTCTTTTCATCCTAAAACATGGTGGCAGCCTTGATCAGTCCCCAGTTTGGTTGAATGTTCGGCAAAGATGGTAGGTTACCCAGTACTCTCCTCACATGGTTTCTATCATAGGGTGCAAGGTCGTTCCACCAGTCAATTAGCAGAGGAAAGATATTCTGGACCATACCAAACCTGGGGATTTCGTGCTTCATTTTCTGCAAACAAATAAAAGTTAGACCTCCCCCCCTCCAGATTCGACTATTTACGCAATAATGATCAACATGTTGGCATGTTTCCTCCAAGTAATGAACATAATATGATGGTGTTCTTTGGGATTATGGAAATTGCATTGGACTTTGGATAGGGTACATCTAATTAGGTTGATACGTCAATGACGTCTCAATCCGTACTAGGTTTAGCATGATGCATGTACATTTCATATCAGAGTATGGTTTCTAGAAGGGTCTAGACTGGTACTCCAAAGTGGATAACTTGAGAAGGAAGGTCATGGTACAGTCGACTGCACCGCTGATCGACTAATCTACCGCAAATAAGCCTTTACAGTTTAAAAGGATATTTTTTTGAAAAGCACGGACACTCATCAAGCATCAGTAAGTTCATAATTAGCACGAGTGGAGTATGATGCTAGGAGCATGATTTATGCCAAATATTTGCATGATGAAAGTGCGTAAGGACATTAAATAATATAAACAGGAGAAAGAAAAGAAAAAGGGGAAAGACAAAAGAGAGAAGTCAGTTTAACTCATGAAAACATACGAGAACGTAAGGGGGTTAAGGAAGGGAGGTACATGATATATCAATATTAAACAAGATGATGGAAACTGAGAGGGGATGTACATGTCATAGCAACTTAAGCAAATAAAAGGAAATAAGGGAGAGGATGTACATGTCATAGAAATTTAAACAAACAAAGGAAAATAAGGGAAGGGATGTACTCGTCATCAAATATATTCGTTAATCCACATAAAGAAACTTCATTATGGAAAGAGCCGAAGTGTAAATCCCCAGTTGTGTCTCTATGCTAGCGCGCCCCTTTTTCTATCAAAAACGGGTTTTGACATGTGACAACACTTTTAAATGGGTATTGAAAGATAAGAGTCGCCACCTAAAGATTTTGAGGTGCGTTGGGGCACCTAATTACAAATAACTCTGTTTTGACTAGTCTATGTAACCAAAGATCGGGTAAGGGCTCAAGTTATACTATGTGGGTTTATCGGATTATAATTGTCCTATGTGATCGTACAATCTAGGGAAGACAAGGAATTTAAAGGTTCTATTATAAACAAATGTAAAGAAAATGAACAACAATTAAACTATATAGATAATCAGTACAAGTCCTTAGATGTTACAAGGTACAACTTAATTATTCAACTTCTAAGTGCGAACAATAAACATATAATGGAGGAGGTCCTAAGTGTTTTTAGCCTAAAGGATTACCCCGTGCAACATAAATAATACTTCGCAACTCCCTTGGGGTAAGGGTTACTCATATTATTCAGCGGGCATAAACTATCACCTCCTGCTACCCGATTACTATGTTAAAGTTGTAAATAAAAGGTGCTCTAATTCAATTCTAGGCTGTGTCCTATGCGTGCACTACCTGTCCCATGCCTATGGTCCAGGAGGCTTTGAACCTATTATTTGGGTGGTTCTAGACTCTACTTAGGATGCTGAAAATGATTAAACTAGGGGCACATTCAAAACATATAGGACTTCACATAAAGACAATAAATGGCTCAAGTTGGCGTCCACACATAGCAACAAATGCACGCGGGGAGATTAGGCAGTAGATAGTTTTAGAGTTAAGAAGCATAAGAGTCGTTGAGTCCTATATGCATGGTTTCTATGTGATTTTGATTTCCAGTATCGTACAAGTAGGACTGCAGCTTTGGACTAATAAATGTGCAGATTAAAGGCGTCTAAATTCCTATAGGCATGGTCGCTAAATTGTTCGTGCAATGAGACAATATAACAATTTGAATGCTCAGAATTAACAGCATTTTATAGATAGGCTTTCTAGGCGAGTGACAGTATCCTATATGTAGGATTTCTAGCAATGAACAATTGAATTTGATTTTATAATACTTTATTCCTATAGGCATGTCATCTAGGTGGGGTAGTATAATGAACGCCGGAATGATTAATTGATTAAAATACTATATTCATGATATCTAGATGAGCATTAGCAAAGGCATGCATTATCACATCCTATAGGCATGTTGTCTAATAACTAAGCGAGGAATTTTTTTCCCTATAGACATGTTGTCTATGAGCGCAGAGTAATGTGGTAAAGTCCACCCCGTAGGACTCCAATACTCTCATATTGTGCAGTCTGTCCCTGCAATGATCAATAAAGCCTTAGGGGTCCTAGTGTCGTTCACCGCCAAATGCAAGAGGATGTAGCCTGATCCATCTATCCAATAGCTTCTACGGCTCGCCGGTCATGGCTGGTCTGGGCTCTAGTATAGCCGCTGCAACTAGCTAAGCCCCGCCTGCTGGTAGTGCACCCGGGGTCTGCTATACGACAGCAGCATACCCTGGAGCCTGAGCGGTAGGGGTCTATGCTCCCCTTCCCACCTGAGATGTGGCTGGATCCACTGGAAATAAACCATCTTGTGTCATAGAGTCCATGAACTGCAGCATACGGCCCATGACCTCCTAGAATCCCGATGCTGTCATGAGATCTACCGGGGCTAATTCAGGTGCAGGTATCTCGCACTGCACCTCAATAATTGGATCCTCCACTAGATCCACTGGTGGCACAACAAGAGCAACTCTAGGACGCCTTCCCACAACCTCTGCCTTGGCCTCTAGCAATAGGGGGATCAGATCCTTCACCACCGGGTACATTTGCTGCGTGCGTTCTCACCATATGCGAGAGAATAAGAGGAAGATACTTAGCACAACATCAACTGCATGATAGGGGATGAAGAAATAGATGTTTCCTAACACCCGATATTCTCTCGAAGACAAGTACGGATGTCTTCAAACCGATCCGCAAGACTCTATTAGGCCCACTCATGACTTATGAGACCTGTGTTAACCCAGTGCTCTGATACAAAGCTATCACGACCCAATTCCTAGTATAGGCCGTGATGTCACCCAACGTCGCCGCTAGGTAAGCAAATGGTGAACTATCCATGTAATTGTTCATTTTAATATTTTTAAGGTAATTGATTTTATTGAATAAGAGAATGATTAATGAGTGATTGTAGTAATGTGAAGCATAAAATAACGAAAGAGTGAAATAGTGAATTTAATAATCAAAATCCTACAATATCTACTACAATCTCCCAAAATGTGGTGTTACAAGTGCATGAGCAAACTAGTAGAATATACAAAACCTCCTATAATACTGTATGGAGTAAGATAGAGAGAAAACGAAAGACACCAACAAGAAACTCTGGGCGCTGCTGAGCGGGCATAGAGAGCAGCTCACCCCTAAGTCTCCGGGTAGCGGGGGTACGCGCCTGATTGGCCGCCAGATGCACCTGCCTCAGATCCTGCACAATTAGTGCAGAAGGGTAGCGTGATTACATAAACAACATGTAACCAGTAAGTATCTAGTCTAACCACGAAGAGAAGTGACGAGGGGTCGACATCGACACTTACTAAGGGTCAATAAATAAAGAGCAGAACTTATAAATAGGCATGGAATACATAATAGATAGTGGTAGTCCTATCTTCTAAGCAGACCAACAGGTTCTCCTCCCTTGACTTGGGACCAGTTCACACATCTATTTCTCGAGGGATATATCCCACTCTCTTAGAGGGAAGAATTACGGGGTCAGTGCGAGCGGCTCCAGCAGGGTCAGATGTCTGTGACCGAATTAGGCGAGATTCTCTAAGTTGTCTTGCTATGCACTTACGATACTCCCCACCGATGCAGAGAGAGTACGGAGGTTTATTGCGGGCTTGCACTATGGTATCCAGGTTACTATGGCCCACGAGATTGAGATGGGGACTCCTTACGAGCAGGTTGTGGAGATAGCTCATAGGATTGCGGGTATTCGTCAGTAGAGCTGAGAGCAGGGGCCGAGGGACAAGCGACCTCGATATTCTAGAGGGTTCAGTGGTGCTCCATCTGGGGCAGGGGTCAGTTTGTGAGAAGCCAGTTTAGCAGGTCCACGTATTCAGCATCGCTGCCTTATCGTGGTTCTCTAGTGTGGCCATATTTCAGTGCCATTCCAAAGAGATCCTACCATCCACCGGCTATTCAGGGTTCTTCTAGTGGGTGTTCGGGTCCCCAGGGTCAGACTATGGGTCAGTCATCTCCCGCACCGATAGGTTGCTATGAGTGCGGGGAACTTAGTCACTTGAGGAGATTCTACCCCAGGCATCGGGGTAAGGCAGTACACTAGGGCCATCAGCCTATGATCACCGCACTAGTTGCCGCACCAGCCGTCTGGCCGACCAGAGGTAAAAGGTAGGTGGGTAGGGCTCACCCTAGAGGTAGAGGCCAGTCAGGTAGCTCTCCAGCAAATTTTATGCCTTTTTAGCCAGGCCAGATGTAGTAGCCTCAAACGTCGTGATCACAAGTATTATTTATATCTGTGGTAGGGATGCTTTAGTACTATTTGATCCAGAGTCTACATATTCATATGTTTCATCTCTGTTTGCTCATTTCGTAGATGTTTCTCGTGAGTCCTTGGGTGCTCCTGTATAAGTCACCGGTCCTGTATAGTGACTTTCTGTGGTTACGAGACCATGGCAGATCTTTTATTGCTCGGCATGACCGACTTTGAGGTCATCCTGGGCATGGATCGGTTGTCTCTGTACCATGTTGTTCTTGTTTGCCATGCCAAGACTGTTACCTTGGCGATGCTAGAGATGCCTAGATTGGAGTGGAGGGGTTCGTCTATCAGTACATCCAGCTGGGTTATTTCTTTCTTGAAGGCTCGACATCTGGTCGAGAAGGGTTTTTAGGCTTATCTAGCTTATGTTCGGGATACTGCTGTAGAGACTCCTACGATTGATTCAGTGCCCGTGGTGTGAGAGTTCTCCTATGTGTTTCCTTCTGATCTACCAGGCATGCCACGAGATGGTGATATCGATTTCTGTATAGATTTAGCGCCAGGTACCCAGCCTATCTGTAATCCAGCATACCGCATGGCTCTGAAAGAGTTGAAGGAGTTGAAAGAACAACTTGAGGAGTTGCTAGCGAAGGGCTTTGTCAAGCCGAGTGTGGCGCCTTGGGGCGCACCAGTGTTATTTGTGAAAACAAAGGATGGGACTATGCAGATGTGCATTAATTACCACCAGTTGAACAAAGTTACCATTAAGAACATGTACCTGTTGCCGCATATTGATGATTTGTTTGACCAGTTGCAGGGTGCTAGAGTGTTCTCTAAGATTAACTTGAGATATGGGTATCATCAGCTGAAGATTCGAGCTTTGGATGTTTTGAAGACAGCTTTACGGAATATATATGGCCACTATGAGTTTCTAGTGATGTCCTTCGCCTTGACCAACTCCAAGACGGTGTTTATGGATTTGATGAATCAGGTGTTTAGGCCATATCTTGACTCGTTCGACATTGTCTTCACTGATGACATATTGATCTACTCGCATAGTATGGAGGAGCACGAGCAACTTTTGAGAGTTGTGCTTCAAACGTTGCGGGAAAAGAAGCTATATGTTAAGTTCTCCATGTGCGAGTTCTGGTTAGTTTCTGTGGTGTTCTTGGGGCATCTTGTATCGGGCGAGGGTATTAAGGTAGATCTCAGGAAGGTCGAGGTAGTCCAAAGTTGGCCTCGTCCTACTATAGTGACCGAGATCAAGAGCTGCTTTTGGTTAGCATGTTATTATCGTAGGTTCGTGGAGGGCTTCTTATCTATTGTGGAACCTTTTACTAGATTGACCCAAAAGGGTGCTCCGTTCCGATGGTCAAATGATTGCGAGGAGAGCTTTTAGAAGCTCAAGTCCGTATTGACTACAACACCGGTGTTAGTGTTGCCTTCCGGTTCAAGGATATATACTGTGTATTGCGACGCATCACGCGTTGGCCTGGATTATGTATTGATGCAGGAGAGGCGAGTTATTGCATATGCTTCACGTCAGTTGAAGCCCCACGAGAAGAATTACCCCGCACATGATTTGGAGTTGGCCACAATAGTTCATGCTCTCAAGATCTAGATGAATTATCTTTATGGGGTGTCTTGTTAATTTTACACTGATCATCATAGCTTGCAGCATTAGTTTAAGAAGAGCGATCATAACTTGAGGAAGCGCATGTGGCTTGAGTTGCTGAAGGACTATGATATTACCTCCCTTTACCATCGGGCAAGGCAAATGTGGTTGAGGATGCCTTGAGCAGAAAGGCTGAGAGAATGGGTAGTTTGGCATTTATTGCTACATAGAAGAGGCAATTGGCTTCGGACATTAAGGCCTTGGCTAACAGACTGGAGAGGTTGGATATTTCAGAGCCTAGTCGAGTTCTTGCATGTGTGGTGGCTCATTCTTCATTATTTGAGTGCATTAAGGCTCGTTAGTACGATGATCCGCACTTGTTGGTTATTAGGGATATGGTACTGCAGGATAGGGCCATGGAAGTTACTATCGGCGAGGATGTTGTTCTGTGACTCTAGGGTCGCCTATGTGTTCCTAATGTTGATGGATTGAGGGAAAAGATTCTAGAAGAGACACATAATGCTCGTTATTCTATTCTTCCAGGTGCTACGAGGATGTATCACGACCTGCGACAGCATTATTGGTGGTAGCGGATGCAGAAGGACATAGTTGAGTACGTAACGAGATGCCTAAATTTCCAGCAGGTTAAGTACGAGCACCAGAGGTCAGGTGGCCTACTTCAGCAGATGGTTATACCAGAGTGGAAATGGGAGTGCATCATTATGGATTTCGTAGTTGGGTTGCCGCAGATGTTGATGTAGTTTGATGCCACATGTGTTATTGTCGACATGTTTACCAAGTCGGCACACTTTATTCCAGTGATGACTATGTACTCTGCAGAGAGGTTGGCCAAGATTTACATTCAATAGATTGTTCGGTTGCATGATGTTCCTGTTTCCATCATTTCAGATAGAGGCCCTCAATTCACTTCATATTTTTGGAGGGCAGTGTAGAGCGAGTTGGGTACCCGGGTAGAGCTCAGCGCAACCTTTCATCCGCAGACTGAAGGGCAGTCGGACCGAATAATTAAGATTCTTGAGGATATGCTCAAAGTCTGTATGATTGACTTCGGAGGGTAGTGGGATCGATTATTGCCTTTGGCGAGTTTACTTACAATAACAATTATCAGTCCAGCATCGAGATGGCCCCATTTGAAGCTTTATATGGTTGGAGATGACGTTCGTCAATCGGATGGTTTGAGCCCGATAAGGCTAAGCAGTATGGCACTGATTTGGTGAAGGGTGCCTTGGAAAAGGTAAAGTTGATTCAAGAGGGACTTCGCACAGCACAGTCAAGACAGACGAGTTACGCGTATCAGAAGGTGCGTGATCTATCATTTATGCTGGGCGAGAAGGTTCTCTTGAAAGTCTCACCGATAAAGGGTATCATGAGGTTTGGGTAGAAGTGCAAGATGAGACCAAGAATTAACTGGCCCCTTTGACGTGTTGAGGCGAGTTGGGAAGTTGCTTATGAGCTTGCTTTGCCTCCCAGTCTATTGGGAGTTTAATCCGGTCTTCCATGTGTCTATGCTTCTGAGGTGCCATGACGATAGGTCGCATGTGTTAGAATATTGCATGGTCCAGCTAGATGAGAGCTTGGGTTATGAGGAAGAGCCAGTTGCTATTGTTGACAGGCAGGTACGCCAGTTGAGGTCGAAGACATTTTCTATAGTAAAGGTCGGGTGGAGGGGTCAACCAGTCAATGAAGCGACTTGGGAGACCTAGGAGGACATGCATAGCAGATATCCACACCTATTGAGCACTCCAAGTACTATTCTAGACTCGTTCAAGGACAAATATTTATTTTAGAGGTGGAGAATGTAACGACTCGACCAATCATTTTTCTTTCTAGATCCCCGTTGCCCTAATTAAGCCTTCCCGTATGTGCCTTTACTATTTATGACTTGCAGGGATGGTTGGTTTAGGTTTGGAAGGGTTCGAATTGAAATTGAAACGCTTAGTTCCTTAATAGTAGCCTATGATGGCCAAGTTTGACTTGAGTCAACGTTTTTAGTAAATGACATCGGAACCGGTATTGAGTGTTCCAGTAGGTTCATATGATGATTTTGGACTTGGGTGTATGCCCGAAATCAAATTCGGAAGTCTTTAGGTTGAATTTATGTTTTTCGGCCGAAAATTGTCAATCTAAAGACTTAGAACTTTGATAAATTTGGCTGTAGGTTGACTTCCTAGCTATCATGTTTTGATTTATGTTTCGGGACATGAAATAGGTCTACTTTGTCATTTGGAACTTGTACGCAAAGTTTGGCGTCATTCTGAATTGATTTGATAGGAATCAGACGCGCGGTTGTGTTTTGAAAAGTTCTTGAGTTTCATGTTGATTTCAGGTATTTTGGAGGTACGATTCATGGCTTCCGACGTTGTTCTGATGACTGATAATACGAGCGAGTTCATATTATGTTTTTAGACTTATATTGATGTTTGGTTTGGAGACCCGAGGGCTCGGGTGAGTTTCGGACGCGTTTTGGAATGTTTGGAAGAGTGTGGAAATCTACTGGTGTGATCTGGTGCCCAGGTCTCGCATTTGTGAGTTTTAAATCGCAATTGTGATGATAGGCCAAGTCTTCTGGTTTCTCATTTGTGAACCCGGTTTTCGCATTTGCAGCAGGCGCCTGAGGGGAGCTGGTTCGCATTTGTGATCTTCTACATCGCAATTGCGAAGGTCAATGTTCGCAATTGTAAACTATTCACCACATTTGCGATGACAACAAGAATGGTGGGCTTCGCTTTTGCGATGGTTTCTTCGCATTTGCAAACCCAAGGTCGCAATTGCGCCACATGCGACTGGACAAAAGAGCTGAGAGACAGCATTTTGGTCTCATTTTCATATTTTTGAACCCTAGACTTGGTAGGAGGCGATTGTGAAGAAGGATTTTCATGTACAATCTTTGGGTAAGTGATTTTGTTCAATTTCCAAATATTTTGCATAATTATACATGATGTTTAACATCAAAATTTTGAGATTCAAATTGAAATTTTGAGAAACTTTGTCTATGTTTTGAGAAATGAGAATTTGAGTTTTGAGAGTTGATTTGGACTCGGATTTTTAAATAAAACACATGTGTGAACTCGTGAGGTTATGGGTAACATTTATTTATAAAAATTTATGAAATTC
>AWOL01S0011948.1:20242-53048 GCA_000715115.1 Nicotiana otophora | reverse complement strand
GTTGGCCCAGATCGTCCTCCAGCCAAGAAAAATCTAGATCTCCGTAGCTGAGGACGATCTGGGCCAACTCTGCACTGCTTCAATCTTCTTCCGATCTACCTTGATCCTCTCACTCGATACTACATGACCCGAAAATGCCACTGACTATAGCCAGAATTCACACTTCAAAATTTTTGCATATAACTTATTTTCTCTCAAGGTCTAAAGCACAGTCCTCAGGTGTTGCTCATGATCCTCCCGACTCCGAGAGTACACCAGAATGTCGTCAATAAACACAATGATGAAAGTGTCAAGATAGGGCCGAAATACACTGTTCATCAAGTGCATGAATGTTGTTGGGGTGTTAGTTTGCCCAAAGAAATCACAAGAAACTCGTAATGACCATATCGAGTACTGAAAGCAGCCTTCGAGATATCTGGCTCCCGAGTCTTCAACTGATAATAGCAACGCAAGTCGATCTTAGAGAACACTCTGGCACCCTGAAGCTAATCAATTAGGTCATCAATATGTGGCAATGGGTAGCTGTTCTTCACTGTAACCTTGTTCAACTGGCGATAATCAATACACATTCGCATAGAACCATCCTTTTTCTTTACGGACAAGACAGGGGCACCCTAAGGCGACACACTAGGCCGAATGAAGCCCTTATCGATCAACTCTTGCAATTGTTCCTTCAATTCTTTCAACTCTACTGGGGCCATACGATAAGGTGGAATAGAAATGGGTTGAGTGCTCGGTGAAAAATCAATGCCAAAGTCAATATCCCTGTCAGGCGGCATGCCCGGATGATCCGTCGGGAATACATATGAAGTGTCCCTCACTACTGGAACTGACTCGATAGTAGGAGTGTCAACACTAACATCCCTCACATATACCAGATATGCATCATAACCCTTCTTAACCATTCGTTGAGCCTTAAGAAATGAGACAACCCTGCTACGAACATGATCTAAGGTACCTCTCCACTCTAGCCGAGGTACACCTGGCATAGCCAACGTCACCATTTTGGAGTGACAGTCAAGGATAGCATGATAGGGCGACAACCAGTCCATGCCAAAAATAACATCGAAATCCACCATACCGAGCAATAATAAATCAACTCTGGTCTCAAAACCACTAAGAACAATCAAATACGACTGATACACACAGTCAACAACAATAGAATCACCTACAAGTGGAGACACATCGACAAGAGAACTCAGAGAATCACGGGATACACCCAAATACGGGGCAAACTAAGATGACACATAGGAATAAGTGGAGTCTGGATCGACTAAGATTGATGCATCTCTATGATAGATCGGAACAATACATGTGATGACCGAATTGGATACAACTGCCTCCGTCCTAGCGGGAAGGGCATAATATCTGGCCTGGCCTCCCCCTCTAGGGTGACCTCTACTTGTCTGACCTCTACCTCGAACTGGATGTCGAGGTGGGGTAGCAGCTACTACTGTAACCATAGCCTGAGGACCCCTCGGTCCTGATCAGCTGGGCTGGCCACTGAAAGCACCCCATGCAGGAGGTGCACTAGACAATGGCGGTGCATAATGAGTCTGGGGCCTAGGAGTGGCCGGATCACCGCTGGAGGCTGAAAGTGCTGAATGAAAAGGGCCACCCACATAACCCCTACTCTGAAGAGCTGTAGCTAGGTCACGAGTACCACCTGCTAGACTCTCGAGACCTCTTGGTCTCCCTCTCCTCTCTCTCCCGAGTCAACATACTCTCCAATCTCCTGGCGAATTCTACTACCTGCTGTTATGCGATGTCCATCTCAAACTCTAGGGCCATGTTAAATCTAATACTATGGTTGAGCCCCTCAATAAATTGACGAACCCGCTCCCATACAGTAGCAACCAAGGCCGATGCATGCTTGGCCAAATCAGTGAACCGGACCGCATACTCTGACACGGTCATAGAATACTGGCGCAACTGCTCAAACTCTGCGCGCCATGCATCTCTGAGGCTCTGGGAACATACTTCCTCAAGAACATATCTAAGAACTGAGTCCAAGTATGCTCCTAAGACCACAATCACCCTACGGAGCTATAGGAACCGGCGAAACTCCATTCCGGAGTCGTCTTCACACAATTCAAACTACGGTAAATTCCTAGAACTTAATCTTCCAATTAAGGGACTATGGGTCCCATTTCACTCCGAAACTCTCCCGAATCCAACACCAGCACCCCGGCAAGTCATAAAACCTAAAAATGAAATAGAGGGAGCAATAAATAGGGGTTCATGGATAATATTCTCAAATACGACCGGCTGGGTCATTACAACAAGCTGCCCAGGCAATAAGCCACTCAAACACTACCCTAGATTTCATATGACGCCATTAATGCACCAATACGCTGCAGCTCCAATATGATACATAAGGAAGAACAAACTCTGGAAAAGAACCACTCAACCCGCGTAACGAATAAAATGGTCGAACAACTGCTATGAACCCTTCTTAGAGAATGGGAAACAAAATACACAAGAATAGATATAGGGGAACCGTACTCATCATCTCACCGTTGCCGCGTGCAACCTGATCCAAACATAACATCATTGCGGCGTGCAACCCGATCCAAACAATATACCCGTGGCGGCGTGCCACCTGATCCACACATAACAATAAACAAGAAAATACCCTTTAAGCCAAAATTCTTATACCTACGAAATACCGAATATCGACCACAAGCACACCAAGTACAAAAATACAACTCTGGAGGAGATGGATAGCGCCATACGCTACAAAACCCAAGAACAACTAAGGTGCGATAAATGACCTTCATCTCGAGCGCCATCCTGCTCATATAACACGACAAGCTACACAGGATCACAACACATGTACGAATAATCAAGCCATCTCATAACCCATATGGCACAATAGATTATTACATAGAATAGCTGACGACGGGAATAACATCCAACGCCCGAAGACTCCTCCCCAGGCAATGCTATGCCGAACGAACACATCCGACCTGATGTAGAGCACACATTCACATTAGACCCACCAACCGGCCTCAAGTCGATTCTGATCATAACATACTAGGCCAACAACCTTTCAAGGATCCGTAATGGCCCTATTCATGGCACACACGAGCAACCATCCAATCTAGCCAAACTCTCACAGTCCGCAACCAACTGACTAGAGCACCTTTCAGGCATAAACCCTCACATTAGCTATAGAACCAAAATCTCCATAATTGGTCAATCCTCAACAATCAAGTGACTAACATGTCACACCTATACAAATCTCCCCGTGGGGTACACTCTCATGACCTTCCACCCCAGGTAGCAAAGTCCGCACATACATACCACCAATCATACTAATTCTGTAAAGCAAATCAAGAATCCGCAAATCAATACGCAAAGCCTCTTGTACAGAATGCTGTTCTCAGGTGACACAAAAGAAAATGCCAGCTTACTCTGGATATCTGAATTCTCCTCTACTCATCCGAGCTCGTGACATTCTTGTCAATAACTAACCACAACCTTAATCCTCAACTTTCAAATTCTCATGCCGCTCACTGCACCTATCATGCCGCTACGCGAGAATAAATACTTCATTGGCTAGAAACCTTTCACTTAGCTCATTTCAGAAGAACCAATGCAACACACAACTGAATTCCCAACCGTAGAAAATGCAAACCTCAAATCGTGATCTAAATTGTCATAACTCTTCCAGTATCCATTTACACATAACAAGGCTATTAGAATCAAATACCATCCAAATCAATCAAAACATCGTGGATGTCAAGCCCGCACGTACAACCACCAACCACCTGTATAACTTATGCACCGAAGGAACTGATCATTGCCACAATCATGTTGATTCAAACCATTACTAACCGACCCCACTTCTTCCAATTTACTCTTGACTTGCCTTCGAAATAATAATAGCTCCATTCAAGAACATAACAAAACTCAATAATACTCCTCCCCAGTGACCCAAAACATGAGACCATGTCTTCCCAATACCCATGAGCCATCTCATACTCCACTCACATGCACAATGATCCATCCTTCTCAAATACCATGATCTCACACCATTAACCCGCCAAATTTCTCGAAGTCTTTTGTTAAGCTTTTCATGAAACATTCTGAATTGTCAGCCACGTTCACATACTCGACCCTCTGTTGGGTAGTAAGTAGAACTATGCCAAGAAACCTCATCAAAATTATGCAACCCCTAACCTGTTCACAAGAGATAACCCACATGTGGTATTCCATGCCGACATCTTCCAACGACGCTGCACTGGGTACAACTACTATGACTTCAGGCCCTCCTGAGCCCATGTTCATACACAAGTTGTACAAGTATGTTCCTTCCCCATTGACATCAACTGAAAGTCCGACAATACCTTCTAAACTCAAAGTCATGTTGCATCCGAAACGATAATCAATTCTTGACACGCCTCTTCATTTCAAGAAAACTCCTTTCTGCCATATTCAATCTTCCTTCGTATAGTAACCACCATTCCAAATATAATCAGTGGACCTAGTCACTTTCCACCATGACTCCCAAATTGCTCTAAACTTCCTCAAGGTACGTGACTATCCTACCACATAATCCATATGCTACTATGCAACTCCCACTTCGGTCAAACCATTTCCTTTAAGCAACTTCTCGACCTCCGCTTTTCTTAATTGACATGCTAGTAATTCAACCACCGCGAGACACCTCCCGCCATGTCCTTCCTCATATTTTGCTGCCCAAATATTGTCTCAAATCAAATCCATACCTGTAGCATCAGAATTAATGAATTGCTACCAACCCTAAACCTCCTAGAAGATCATCTTTCTCGAGCCAACAACATTAGAAATACCAATTCGATTCTGAACTGCTACACACTGCTATCTCTGACAACTGCTCCTCAGGCACCATTTCACAACACCCTGCCCTGAAGGCAAATCAAGAAGACCCTAACACCAACGAGCCATAATGCATTCAACATTGACGACGACACCACATCACAACTGAGAATTCCACCACACCTGAAAATATCAAGTTTCGTTACTCCATCAACTAAAACCTGAACATCTAAAGTTCGATTGCCTTTCCTCTACTGGAATTAAAAAATATTGAACCTAGAAACCACGCACTGAGAGATCCTCCTTAGAAGTCATTCACTTCCTCGACACATAAACAAGTACCCTACCATTACACCAACACCGTGCGATAACAACGCATGGACATCATAGCAATCTGTACATAGCCTCAAAACCATAGGGAATACAGATACTGAGCTTAAATGACAGAACATCCTTCTGCAAGGAGATGATAATAGCCTGCTCGAATATGCAGTGAAGAACATCCGGCACCACGTCTGTAGTACCACTACAACTGATCGATGCCCAAGTGATAACAAGCACTTCACATCGCATAAGATTGAGTAGGAAGTAATAAAGGCACAAGCATCAAAGGAATCAAATTGCACGAAAAGGAATCAAGAAGGAAAGTGCTCCTAAAAGCCTTGTAGCTTATCAAAGATAAGTACATACGTCTTCGTACCTACCCGCAAGACTCTACTAGACTCGCTCATGACTCGTGAAACCTAAGTGAACATAACTCTCTAATACCAAGCTGTTACGACCTAAAATCCACTAAAAGTCTTGATGGCGCCTAACACCGCCGTCAGGCAAGCCAACGGTGATTGATCAACTTAGTTACTCATTTTAATATTTTGAAATCATAATTTTCGTTAATTAAATAGTGTGAAATAGAATTTACATGGTAAAATGATAATAATTACGTGCACTACCAAACCGAACATCCAGAAGAAGCCCCCAAAACCCGGTGTCACAAGTGCATGAGCATCAACTAGGAAACATAAATAAATACAACATCTGTCTGGAATATAAGTTAGACAGGAGGATATAAATAACTCTGATGGAGACTCTGCATGCTGCGGATCGTAACATGGGATGCAGTTCACAGTAAAGTCCCCTCAATGGCCTCACCTTTGCTTCCAAAAGACCACTAAACATATATGTACCTGCACAATAAGGGCAGCAAGTGGAGCATGAGTACGTAAATCAACGCTAACCTAGTAAGTATGTAGCCTAACCCCGAAAAAGTAGTGACGAGGGATCGATATCGACACTTACTAGTGGTCCAATAAATCATGTACATTAAAAAGTAAACAGATGTGAGGCAGAGTAAATAAACAAAATAAACAAGTATAAATACGTGGTATAGTCCTCCTCTAGACAATAAACGCAAGCTCTCAATTAGCAGTTACCTCCTCAACCTGAGCATATATATATAATGGACCTCACTAGATAGGTCATCACAATCCAAATCAGGAAAACTCGTAGATACACTAGTTTCTTGTCAAATATTACTCACGATTCCGTAAGAGTATTTTATAGAAATATCGAGGCGTACGGACCACTCCCATGAGATTTTTCTACAAAATTCTACCGAGGCAAACCGCCTGATCCCATTAGAATAAGAAGCTCTAATGGGTCCTTTACCCCGCTCACGAATAAACGTGTGACATATAAATGTTTAAGGAAAACCTTTCGAGGAAAACGCATAGCACGGGAGAAATTCGTAAGAGGAGTTCAATTATTTTGCGGCTAATCATGAAACCCGTCAAATCTCTACAATAGCAAGTATATCACTACATGAAAGTCTAGTCTCAAGTCATAACGTAAAATAAAGGAATTTAATAGGCAAGGGACAACTCAAATAGTACAGTTTTAGCATGGCGGGAGCATAAGTCTACCCAGACATAACATGAATCTAGCTACGTACGGACTCTCATCACCTCGTGCGTACGTAGACCCCGCAACAAGTAGCACATATCAAATAGATCAGCTAGGGGTAGTTTCCCTCTCGCATAGTTAGACAGGAGACTTACCTCGCTCCAAAGTTCCATAACCGGCTCCAAAGCCTCTATAGCACCTCAAACTGATGCCTGTCGATCCAAAACTAGTCAAACAATGTGCAAATCCATAAATATATACTCTATTGCCCATAATTAATCAATTTATCACAATTCCCAACACCGCTCAAAAAGTCAATAAAGTCAACCATCGGGGCAACGTGCCCGAATTCTAAAACTTTTCAAAGATAAACATTACCCATAACTATTCGAACTCAATTATTTGATTTATTCCCAATTCCATATCCGATTTCGTCGTCAAATCCAAAAATACAAAATTCTAGGTTTTTTTCAAAATCCCACAATCTTTCATCAATTTCCATGTTAAATCCTTATAGAATCCGTGTAATTAATTACAATATATGGGAATTACTTACCTTGCAATAGATGAAGAAAATATCCCCTTTAAGCTCTCGAAAAATCGCCCAACTAAATGAAACTGTGTAGCGACCCGACCGGTCGTTTTGAGCATTTGTACTTTGCTCGGTAGTTTGAGGGCATAAGTAGCTCTGTATGATATATTATTACTTATGTGAATCGTCGGGATTTGTTTTTCCGTTTATTCGGAATCGATTCGGAATAATGAATTTCATGAATTAAGTTTTAAATTGGGAGGATTGACCAAGTTTGACTTTTGGGAATTTGACCCCGAAATGAAGTTTTGAGGGATTCGTTAGGTCCGGGTGGTGATTTTGGACTTGGGCGTATGTCCATATTTGCATTGAGATATTCCTAGAAGGATACGACGCTAATTGGCAAAATTTGGAAATTTGAAGGTTTGGAAAGTTCATAAGTTTGATTGGGAGCTGACTTTGATGATATCGGATTCGGATTGTGGTTTCGAGAATTGGAATATTTTCGTTATTTCATTTGGGACTTGTGTGCAAAATTTGATTTCATTCCGAGTTGATTTGATATGTTTCAGCGTGAGTTTTGGAAGTTGAAAGTTCATTTAAGTTTTATTTGAGGTGTGATTCATTGTTTCGATGTTGTTATGTGTGATTTTAGTTCTTGATTAGGTTCGGGTTATGTTATTAGACTAGCTGGAATATTCGGACAGGGTCCCGAGTGGTTCGGATGAGGTTTGGATCGTTTGAATCAATTTTGGCTAAGGCTGCTAGTGGCAGGGTCAGGTGTGATCACACATGTTGCCGATTTTACGCAGGTACGATGGTCGCAGAAGCGACAAAGGAGTCACAGAAGCGGGGTGAGATCTGGGTGAGGAAGATCGCAGAAGCAGAGATTTGTGCGCATGTGCGGATGCGCAGGTGCGGATGATGGCTTGCACCTGCGATGTCGCAGAAGCAGAATATGGTTTTGTAGGTGCGAGGGGTCTATGTTTAATGTATTTACGCATAAGCTGGTGTCTTGTCGCAGAAGCGACGTTGCAGAAGTGGCTCTTTTATCGCAGATGCGTAAAGGTCTAGGCAGAACAGTATTAAATCGAGGTTTTAGTTTCTTTATCATATTTTAAGATGTGGGACTTGGATTAAGGCAACTTTTGAAGCAATTTTCATCACAAGGATAGGGGTAAGTGTTCTACACTTGGTTTCGATTTTCTTTTATGCATCTATCTTCATTTTTGGCAATTGCTTGATGAATTTTAAAGAGAAATTGGGGGTTTTTGACTAAAGTTTCATATAGCAAATATTTGGGTTTTAAACATCGATTCGAAGTCAGATTTGAGTGAAACTAGTATGGTTGGAATCATAATTGAATGGGTTATCAAATTTTGTAAGTTTTGGTTCTAAGGTGTGGGCCCGGGTTGGACCTTTGGGTTGATTTTGGATTTTTGATTAAAGATTCGACCTTTATCTGTTGGGTTTGTTTCCTTTGGAATTAATTGATGTTTTTAGTTGATTTTGGATAGTTTTGAGCTGTTCGCAGGTCAGTACGTGCGGGATGGCATTTTTGGAGCATCGCTTGGCTTGCCCGGTATTGGATTTGGCTTGTTCGAGGTAAGTAACACTTCTAAACTTATTTTTGATGGTATAAAACCCTGAATTACGTATTATTTGTTTGGTGTTGAGGTGACGCACATGCTAGGTGACCAGTGTATGGGCGTGCACCATGTGAATTGTGACTCCGTTATTTCTGTGGTACTATGTAGTTACCTTATCTTATCTATAACCATGAAATCACTACGTGCTAGAGGTTGCTTTGAGTGAGGAGATACCAGCCACATGGTGATTGTCCCCGACTTCGGACATATGCATCACAGCGGGGTATTCAGGCTATGAGTTCTTCTCCAATTGTTGATATCCCTGCACCGACAGCTTGGGGTGCAGGCCAGGCGAGTAGAGGGCGCCTAAGAGGGGGAGGCCCGACCCGTCGATGTTTTTCCTATGGTAGGGCTGAGGCCGCTGCACCCGATGATGTCGTACAGGTATGGGTTTGAATTGTAATAGAGGAGCATCATTCTTATTTTGTTTCGGTTTTGCTTATCGGGGCGCGTCCTCCTAGTTTTCTTCGCATATGGGTGAGTTTCGTGATTTTGTACTATGCTTATATGTTTACCCCTATTGGAAGATTCTATAGTGGTAGCTCATATCTATCGTGTTGTTTTAATTCATTCCTGAGAGCTATGAGACTAGAAGTTGCTTTCTGTTACTCATTTTGGTAGTTTTGATGTGATTCTAGGTGATGGGTTACGACTTGTGATTTAGATGCTCTACTGGTGTGGGAGTTCAGTATGTGTTGTGATTTTGTTGGCAGAATTGAATTAGTGGAAGGTTTCGGTCGGTATGATGTGTATACTACTTGTGATTCAGAGATGAGTGTGAGACCTTTGCGGTTTCATGTGATTCGATGTGTTTGATCCGTGCTGCGTGCCGCGGTAGAGTTATATCAGGATGCAATCCTTGCGATTAGTTCATATGTTTTGATTCTCCCTTGTGTAATGGATTTGTAGTATGATATTGATAGGGAGTTATGCCTGTCGGTCTTGTTCGGTAGTCCTCTCATGTGTTTCTCTTTGCATACTCAGTCAGTTTTGCATTGTGCTTATTGGGTTTTAGCTTGCAAGGTGTGTGCCCAGGTGGCGTTAGATATGACTTGTTGATTCGGGTGAACAGTTATGAGGTCTTCATGTTTCTTGCATCGTTGTCAATGTTGTGAAGGTTTGAAACAGGGTTCTAATAGATATGAGGCTAACTGTCGCTGCTGGATTTAATTATGGGCAGCTACTGTGGCTAGAGTTGTTGTTAAGGGCACATGTATGATGTGGTATGTCGTGTGGTTGTACCTTGTGAGAGTAGGCATAAGTTGTTGCAGCTGGTTGAGGTTGATACCGTGTGTTGATGTAGGAATCGGGTCTTTTGGAAGTAAACGGAAAGTGACAAACTTGGTTCTAAGGCCTATCAACATGGGTGGAATGAATAATCTTCAGTTGAGATGGTTTCGTCAGGCCTATATGGATTGGGGTTACATGGGATCACCCACAGGTGTATGTATGGTAGTTCACTCAGTGATTTGATGACCTCGGAATGGTTCTTAACACGTTCAAGGACAAATGTTTGTTTAAGAGGAGGAGAATCTAACGACCCGACCGGTCATTTTGAGAATTAGCATCCCATTTGGTGGCTTAAGGTCTCGAGTAGCTTTGTATTATGCGTTATGACTTGCGTGTGTGGTCGGGTTCAGGTTTTGGATGATTCAGGGTCAATTTGGAGGAAGGATTCTTGTTTTAGAAGCTTAAACGGTAATAGTTGACCGAAGTTTTGACTTTTATGTAGACTACTACAAAATGACATTTTGATGATTCTGATAGCTACGTATGGTGATTTGGGACTTAGGCGTGCGTCCGTATTTGGATTTGGAGATCCGTATGGTAATTTGAAGCATTTTCGGCGAAAATTGGAAAGTTGAAGTTTTTGGAAGGTTGAGAGGTTTGACCGAGAGTTGACTTTGGTGATATCGGGGTCGGATTTCTATTCCGAGAGTTAGATTAGCTACGGTATGTCATTTGGGACTTGCATGCAAAATTTGACGTTGTTCCTAGTTGATTTGATATGTTTCGGCGCGAGTTTTAGAAGTTGGAAGATTTGAAAGATCATAAGTTCGATTCGTGGTGCGATTTGTAGGTTCGACTTTGTTTGATGTGATTTGAGACCTCGAGCGGGTCCGTGTTATGTTATGGAACTTGATGGTATGTTTTGAAGGAGTCCCGGGGGCCCTGGGCCTGTTTCCTATGGGCTACGGGCCATTTTCTTATGTTTTGGAATGCTGAAGTTCCGGTGTCTGATAACCTCCTTCGCGAACGCGTAGTGTCATCCGCCATCGCATAGTGTATTTGTTGACTTGCCATATTTTCCACTTTGAGATTGCATAATTTTTCCCGTGATCGCGTACGTTTGTATCCTCCTTCATCGCGTTCGCACTCACAGTTCCACGTTCGCGTAGCACAGCTCAGCAGCTGGTATTTTTTTCCTCTTTCGCGATCGCACTTTCTGGTTCGTGATCGCGTAGTACATTTCTTGGGGGCATCAGCTGTTCCTTATTCGCGATTGCATGAGTTTATCCGCGATCACGTAGTATATATTTGGGGTAGTAGTCTTTTTCTTCTTCGCGATCGCATTATTTCTTCCGCGATCGCGATGTGCAAATGCCTGGGCAGCACAATATATTTTTCAAATCGAGGGTTTGGCCATTTTATCATATCTTGAGTTGTAGACCTCGGATTTGAGCGATGTTTTGTGGGTTTTTCAAGTAAGTCATTGGGGTAAGTGTTCTTCACCCGGAATTTATTATTTTCCTTGATTCTATCTTTATTTTTATCTTATAATTAGTGTTTTGAGTTGAGCAAAAATGGGAATTATTGAAGAAATCTTTCAAAATGTAAAATGATGATTCGAAGGACGAATTGATCTCAGAATTTGGTAATTCTTGTATGGTTGGACTCGTTATCGAATGGATGTTCGGATTTTATAATTTTGGTCGAGTTCCGAGATGCGGGCCTAGGGGGTTGACCTTTGGGTTTACATTTTAGTTCTTGTTAAAGATTGAAACTATTATCCGGAATTATTTTCTATGAGTTTTATTTATGATTTGAAGTTAATTTGGCTAGATTTGAGCCGTTCAGAGGTTGTTTCACTCGAGAAGGTCATTTTAGAGTATCGGTCTAGCTTCTTTGAGCTAAGTAGCTTGCCTTACTTTGTGTGGGGGAACTGCCCCTTAGGATTCGAGTCTTTTGTGTTAATTGTGTCATGTGAAGGCCGTATACGCAAGGTGATGAGTAAGTGCTCGGGCTTATTTGTAGAAATTTGACCTTTTAGGGCTCTTAGGTTCTTATGTCCATTAAATATAAAGTTTCTTTGTCATGTTAAATTTCCCATTAAAAACATTCATCCTTACGTGTCTTATTTGGCATTTATTGCTTCATATATTACCCTTATTGTCGATTAAACTCTTATATGCCTTAACTGAAGTTGCTGCCTCTTTTATTGCCATGCTATCCTTTCCGTAATTGTTTATCCTTGATTGAAGTTATTATTATCTTTTCCGTAATTGCCTATCATTAGTTGAAGTTATTATTATCTTTTTCTATAATTTGCTTATACTTAATTTAAATTGTTTTATCTCTTCCGTGATTACTCCACCCTAAATGAAGTTTTGCTATCCCTTATCATTGTTGACTTATCCTTATTTGGAATCATTGATTCATGTTATCCCTCTTATCATTGAATTGTACTTTTATGGAATCATTGCTACGCATTATCTCTTCCCTGTTGAGCTATTCTTGGTGAGACCATTATCGGTAAGATAAGGTGGGCTTGAAACGCATGGCTAGTAGGGAAACTACTAGAAGCCATGCTGTGTGATAAGGTGGGCTAAAACGCCAGGATGCTATTTCGGAAAAAATAATTTTCAAAACTAAAAATAAAGGCTCCCGCGCTGATATAAGGAAAGTTGTGATTCATTTTACGATTTGAGACTACGAGACTGTACCTCGGGATGGCTCTAGTTATCATTTCCCCTTTTCTGTGCACTTGTGTTTGATTGTTGTTTTCCTTAGCATACTATCAATTATTTTCCTCCGTGATGCACGTTTTGCTCAGTTCTATGTAGCTATTCTTTTTGTGCTGGTCGCTACTTCAAACTTCATTGCTTCCTTTATTACACTGTATATTTTGTGGTGATCGTTTCTTACGTGTCATTCATTGTCTTTGCTCTTATCTGTTGACTTGAATTGTGGTAGAACACTTGCACAAGAATACACGTAGTTAAATCACCCATATTAGTTTTAGATGATAAATCCTGGCGTTATTGACCATCATACATACTCTTGTTTACTTGCCTTTTGTGTGAGGATTATCTATTGGCACGTGAGTCGTCCGTGCAGTTATGAGTTGTAATGTGGGCACAAGATGCCAAGTGAATAGGGTTCATGAACTGGGACCCGTGAGCTGTGATTATGAAGTTCGGTACGTCGTGAAAATTCTTGAACATATCTGGTGTGAAAGCTGTTGTTCTTATTGAGTTGTTGCTGGTTTTTCCTTTATTTTTATTTCACCGGACTTAGACTGTGTCCAGCTTACTCTACTATACTATTACCTGACTGCTTCCTGTTAAATTTTGTTGCTATTGGTGTCTCGTTGCAAGTATTGTTTGGTATTCCTTATCCTGCTTAGTTGTATATTAATATTGTTATTTTTTCGGTTAGTTCACCTTCACACTTGTTCAGGTTGTTTAGTTCGGTAGGTATCTTGACTGTCCCCCGTCACTACTCCACCGAGGTTAGTCTTGATACTTACTGGGTACCGCGGTGATGTACCCATACTACTCTTATGCACATTCTTTGTGCAAATCCATGTGCCACGGTTGTTGTTGATTATTAGCTGGCTGGTCGAGCTGTGGAGACTTAAGGTAAACCTGCAGTTGCATTTAGGATATTTTCTAGCAAACTCAGTAGAGCTTATGACTTGTACTACCGATTTTGGGAATTGTAATTGTGTATAAGATTTTTATCTCTTATTTATCATTCGATGGTTGAATTCTTCTATTTATTTAGTAAGTATTAGACTTACCTAGTCTTAGAGACTAGGTGCCATCACGATATCCTACGGAGGAAAACTGGGATCGTGACAGTGATGCACATTGCTTTAGCTCCAGTATTATTTACAGTGTATCCCATGAACAAATGTGATGACTTCCAAATTAATATACTGGATCATTTTGTTACTATTATTTCCATAGATATACTATAATATGGTTACAGTTAGTATATTATATAGTATGTCAAAATTTCAGTAGTTTACATGATCTTTTTTTAATGATTGGGTGCAGTCTTATTATATATAATCAATCATTTTTATTTTCTTGAATAAGAGTTACTTTATGTGTTTTCATATTCGTTTTTATACTTACAATGTGAATGATGAAGTCTTAAATATTTATTTGTGCTTTTTAACCACAAAATGTAACAAACACACTTACTACAGTAATTATTTTGCATCATGATATGTATTTCTGTAATTATTACATTGCTATGACATAATTGCACCCTTTATGTATATTATACTGAATGCACAAACTACTTCCTTTTATTTTCAGTATAATACAATGGACGTTCAGTATATTATATTGTGTCTTTTAAAAGACAGATGTGACGAGTTCCTGTATAAAAAGCTGGGTTTCACAAAAGACATTTAATGAATGCGAGTAAGAAATTCAGGGTATTAATTATTTTCTTGTGCATTTTTATCCACAAAACGTAACAAACACATTTACTATAGTAATTATTTTGTGTTGGGTTATGTGTTAGTGTAATAATTACATTTCTGTGATATTCATGCATCCTTTCTGGTATATTACGTTGGATGTTCAAATTTCCTTTATGTCTTTTCATATACACTGCAAAAGTATTTTTTGCCTATATAAGTACGCTATGCCTTGTGAGTTTATTCACTTAAACACATATATTTTCAGTTGATAAAAAATAAAAGAGAAATGGATGTTGTCATTAGGAAAATCATTGATAAAATAAAAGAAGATATCATAGAAGCATTCGAGTTGAAACTCGATGAGTTCATAGACAAGTACGAAAAGGATTTGGAAAGAAATCAACACCAAGCTCGACGGGCTGGAGATGCTGGCTAGAGATGGCTCCTATGATAGTCTTGGTGATCCAGTAGCCGCTCGTCTGTCTGAAAATGATGACGAAGATGGAATGGATGTTTAGTTTTTTTTTTCTTTTGTCTAATTCTTTTCTTCAAAGGGTTATTATCTTATTTTTAGTTTAAGTATTTTCTTTATGTATTTTTAATTTCTGTTAAAGCAGTTAATAAAATATTATATGTTTTTGTTTTAATCTTTTTTGTGTTATTTTTTTATATTAATGCTCTTCAAACTTAGACAATAACAGAAGGAAAAACATAATTGCAGAAAATAATAAAAAAAATTAATAATAATATCTTAATGCATAAAATAAAGAAATGGATATTCGTATGAAATTCAAAATAAATATAAAAACATTAAACGTTATATAAATTTGTCCTAAAAGAGTTGAAAATTAGTCATGCATAATTTAATTTTAACATCAGATTGAAATTGTTATGACTTCCAGTATAATATATAGAGTCATGGAGAAGATATGTTTTGGGTAACAATATAATATACGGTATTTTATTACAGCCACTAATAGTGTTAATTAGTATTAGTAAGTTATATAGTGTCTTTAAAAGACAGATATTATGAGTTCTACATTAATATAAAGCATATTTTGGAAAAGTATATTATTTTTTGCAAGTAATGTTACTATGATACAAAGTATAACACGGTTTACTGGTATTCACACAGTTTAGGTATAATATTATCGTACATATACTACATTTTATAACATGTCTACTGTTGTTTCCATTGTTGAATACCATACAATCTGAGTATACTGTGGTTACTGTTATACTACCATTCTTATTGTAATACCTATTATAGTTGATATACTTTAGAGTAAACTGTGGATACTGGTATACTATATGTGATAAGTTCTAGTATAATAAAATGAGTATACGACAGAAAATTTCATCAGTTCTAGTATAATGTTCAAGGTATTCCTTTAAGCTTTTTATATAGGTATACTATAGAGTGTACACTCTTACGTTTGATAGATATATGGATTTCAAAAAAAGAAAAATTTCTTGATAACTGCAACAAAGTATTTTGGAATAGATGAAACAAAGATTACAGTCAGTTTTGACTTCAAATCAAGAAACAAGAAAAATAGACAGTAATAATATTTTGAGAAACAAGAATTCCGACCGAATTATTCTGGATTACAGTCACTTTTTGAATGAGCGCACACAGACTTATTGTATATAATCAATCATTCTTTTTCCTGTATTTTCTTGAATTAGGATGAACTACTGCTGAATATGTGCAAATTGTTCTGTTATGCCCATATCTTTTGCAACGGCCACATCTTGATTCCTTCTAGAATTATGTACAGGAGACATATCGATTCTTCTGTTGTCTTCCTAGCATAACTTTTGCATCCAGAGGCATAGTGATTTCTGATTTAACAGTATCTGGTATAACCCATGTAGTTGAATCACCTATAGAATTTACTTATTCTTCGTATGTTTTCAACCAAAAGTCTCTTGTATAATAGGTGGAGCAGAAAGGCGATTTCTTTTGATATATGGTATCAATTGCAGCAATTGCATGTTCACAGGGTATTTCATCACGCTGAAATTTAGAACAATCACATGTTCTCTTATCCAGATCAACAATAACTTCCATACCCCCCTTCTTTGACTTTGAATTTGAGTCGATCAATGGGCGATACTTTAAATGTAAAAGTTAGTTTTATTTTGTCATCCAATGTTTCTTCTACCCAGTTTGATATTTCACGAAAAATTCCTTCTGCTGCCGTCCTTCTTTCATAGAACCAGATTTGCAATTTTTCTTGTATGAAATCCATCATTGTCAAAAGTGGTAATTCTCTTGCACGTCTCAAAACATTATTCATTGAATCTACAATATTTGTTGTTAGCATATCATATCATCATCTTGGACAATGTGAACGAGCCCATCTTCCTGGTGGTTCCTCCATCAAGTAGTCAAATGTTTTCTTATCAATAGTAACTATTTGGGACATAATGTCATCAAATTCAAATTGATTGTATACTCTTGTAGAACGCTGAAACAAGTTTATTACAGTGTTTCTTACTGTTCTTTGTTTTAGATTCTTCTCTAAATGATATATGCAAATACCATAGTAGCATTCAGGAAAAACTTATGCAACTCCATTTGCAATTGCCTTGTGTCGTTCTGACAAGAACATTAAATCAATATGAATGCCAATTACTTTTCTTAATTCTCTGAAGTACCATTCGTATGACTCGTTATTCTCTGAATCCTCTACCCCAAATGCTATAGGGAAAATATGATTATTTGCGTCCTTTGTAACTGCCACTAATAGAACACCTCTATATTTATTTTTTAGAAATATTACATCAACAGCAATAAGTGGTCGACAATACTTCCACCCGAAAATTGACGCCCCATACATAAAAAATATGTAAAGAAACCCGTTACATTGAAAAGTAAATAGAATTTAGTTTTCTGTTATGACAAGCTGCATACTAATGGATATTACCAGATATGTATTTCTACTATGAATCAAAGATACTTCCGGAATAAAAGCCTTGAGATTTTGTAGATTTTGCATATGAATTCCAAAATTTCTAGTATATTATATTGGTGATTTTGAACTTTTAATACTGCATTTTGAATCTATATTTTTCATATCAAAATACAATATTATATTTAATATAATGAAAAGTTTGTGGTGTCATTTGCAGTATTCACTAATGAGCTGGAAAATAATGATGATAAAATATAAAAGAAATAATAAATTTTTATAAGTTTTTTAAACCTGTTTTCTGCATCTCTCTTAATATTAGTATATGTTCCAGAGTTGTTTTGTTCCATCATGTAAAAATATGAAGACAGTTGCTCGTAATTTTCTTCTGTTGTTTCTCTTAATAAAGATATCTCTTTTTGAATAGCATGCCATGCTTTTCCATAGCCAACATCTATTCCATGTACTCTTTTTATTTATGAAATAACAAACTTAGGCTTTACTTTAATAGCTATGTCTCTTATGTTGTCAATCATGTAATCTATTATTATATTTGAAGTCACTTGTCTTTGATGTGACTTTCTAATATCAATCGAGCATTCATGTTTTCTCTGAAATTTAACTATTTTGAAAAGTGTTGATTTCTTAATTCGTGAATCTCGAACAATCCAACCACACTTTTGATCACTGCATGTCAAAGAGTATCTTGTAGTACTTGATCTTTCAACATAGAACTCAAAGTTCTCATTGATTATTGCTAAGAAAAAACATCTAATCATAGCATTTTTGTTTTGAAAAACAGACCCCAATTTTACATCATCTAATGATGCATTTTCTTTTAGTATTATTGATAGGAATTCTTTTGCCTTTCCTTTTGCTTTCCTTTTTCTCCCTTCAATTGTGTGCAGTGTTTCAAAGTGTTGACCTTTTACAGGAATTATACTCTCATTTTCAATTTTAATTTCGAAAATCAGCATGTGTTGCTCTTCTACTATTTCAGAAATCAGCATGTCTTGCTCTTCTGGTATATATGTGGTTGCCTTCAACAATTGTTGATTGCCAATCTCTATTATTGTTGTAACGATCCGACCATTTATTTTACTTTCTAGATCCCTGTTCCCCTAAATAAGACTTTTCGTATGTGCTTTTATTATTTTATGACTTGCGGGTACAGTTAGTTCGGGATTTGAAAGGGTTCGGGTTGAAATCGGAATACTTAATTTCTTAATATTGGCTTTAAAGGGGTAAGTTTGACTTGGGTCAATATTTCTAGTAAACGACCTCAAAACATGGATTTGACGGTCCCAATAGGTTTGTATGATGATTTTAAACTTGGGCATATATTCGGATCAGGTTTTGGATTACCTGGGAGCGTTTCGGCGCAAAAAGTTGAAAGTTGGCGCATTGAAGGTTTTAAAGTTCCTTAAATTTGGTTTGGAGTATATTTTGGTGTTATCAAGGTCTGTTTGTGATTCTGAGCCTGGGAATAGTCTTGTATGGTGATTTAAGACTTGCACGCAAAATTTGGTGTCATTCTGAGTAGTTTAAGTAAGAATCGGCGTGTTCAGAGTAAGTTGAAAGGATTTAAAGTTCATAAGTTGATTCTATTGGTTTTGGGTTGCGATTATTAGTTTTAATGTAGTTTTCTTTGTTCCGAGGGTTCGAGCGAGTCCATCTCATGATTACAAACTTGTTGGTATGTTTGAACGGGGTGAGGCCCCCGGATGCCATTCAGATGATGCGTGGAAGTTGTTTGGCCTTGGATGAACAACTGAAGCATCAAGCTTCTGGTGGTAAGTGATTTCTATCCAATGTAAGTTAAATACATAGATTATGGGTAGATTTTAATATGTAAAATTGTGAAAATTATGGGTTTAGATGAAAAATCTAGGTTTTGATAAAAATGAAATTTAACCACGAAAATGGTTATAGAATTTGGTAAAAATTATATATTTAAGTTCGTGAGGTTATAGGTAACAATTATCTTCGAAACTCTTTGAAATCCAGGCACATGGGTCCGGAGGTGAATTTTAGGAATCTTTCAATAGGGGTTGGGTAATTACTTTAATAGTTAATACGAACTTTCGAACATGTATTGATTAATTTATATAAAGTTTGACTAGTTTAGGATTGGTCGGCACCGAGTTGAGGCTTTAGAGTGAATTTGAGGCCAAAACACAAGCTTTGAGACAAGGTAAGTCTCTTGTCTAACCTTGTAAGAGGGAATTTACCCCATAGGTGATTTAAATTACTCTTTGCTTCTAATTGTGGGGGCTACGTATGCACGAGGTGACAAGAGTCCGTGCGTAGCTACTAATTATGCTTATGTCCGGGTAGTTTAGGACCCAAATCATGAAGTTTTAATGTTTGCACCCTATTGTTAATTTAAGTGCCTAAATAACTGCCTATGTCCTAGCAGGAAGGGCATAATATCTGGCCTCGCCTTCCGCTTTAGGGTGACCTCTACCCGTCCGACCTCCACCTCTAGTTGGCTGTGCAGGTGAGGTAGTAGCTGGTGCTGTAACCATAGCCTGAGGACCCGGTAGAGCACGCGGTGCCTGAGAAATCTATGGAGGTGTCCCCCTCCTAAATCTTGGGAAATCCCTCACCATATTTCGAGTGTTATCACACTCAAAACAAGCTCTTAGAGTATGTGTCTGCTGCAACTAGCTCGGGCATGATCGACTGGACTAACCACTGAAAGCACCCCGTACCGGAGGTAAAGTAGACGCCGGCGGTGCATAATAGAGATCTTGGGGCCTAGAAGTGGTCGGAGCACCGCTGGCTGCTGGAAGTGCTGAATAAATCCATATGACCCCTGCCCTGACAAGCAGCAGTTGGGGCACAAGTACCACTATAAGTGCTAGACTCTCGAGACCTCTTGACCTCCCTCCCCTATCTCTCCCTAATCAGTATACCCTCCAACCTCTTGGCGATCCCCACTACATGCTGGTATGCAATATCCATCTCTAACTCTCGGGCCATGCTGAACGTAATACTCGGTTTGAGCCCCTCGATAAATTGACGAACCTGCTCTCGAACAGTAGCAACCAAGGCTGGCGCATGCCTAGCCAAATCACTAAATTGGACCGCATACTCTAACATGGTCATAGAATCCTGGCGCAACTACTCAAACTCTGCGTGCCATACATCTTTGAGACTCTGGGGAACATACTCCCTCAAGAACATATCTGAGAACTGAGTCCAACTGAGTGAAGCTGCCTCAACCGGACCACCCAACTCATGTTCTCGCCACCACTAGTAAGCCGCTCGTCTAAGCTAGAACATAGTGAAAGAAACCCCACTAGTCTCCGCAATACCAACAGTACGGAGGATATGGTGGCACTCCTTAAAAAAAACCCTGGGCATCCTCTGACGCCAAGCCACTGAAAGTAGGTGGGTGGTACTTCTTGTACCTCTTGAGCCTGAGCTGCTCTGCCTCAGAAACTGCTGCTCTAACCTTGGGCTAACCTGGAGCTACCGGCTGCATCGATATGATCTTTGGAACCCGGTTGACCTGAACCTGCTACTCTGGGGTACGGGCAGCGAGAGTCTGTCCTCCTCTCTGACCTGAGATATGGCAGAGAGCAAGTGGTATCAATCATGCCTGAGCCAAGGTGCTGAACATGCTCAGAAACTGGGTTAGAGTCTCCTGGAGGGCTGGTGTAGTAATTGGCGTCTGAGGTGCCTGCCCTCCCATTGGAGCTACTGATAGCTCCTCTGTAGCAGCTCGTGCGGGTGATCTGGTTGCACCACAAGGACGCCCTTGGCCTCTACCCCGCCCCCGGCCTCTCGCGACTCGAGCAGGGGGTGTGTGAGTTTGGTCATCTAATCCAGTTGTACGTATCCTCACCATCTATGAGAGAATAGAAAGATAGAATTTTAAAATCTGAAGTCAAAATCTTGCACGATAAGGAATCAAAGAGGTGAAGCTTTTCCTAATAGTCCTATAGCCTCCCAAAGATAAGTACAGATGTCTCCGTACCGATCTGCGAGACTCTACTAAACTCGTTTATGACTCATAACACCTATGAACCTAGAGCTCTGATACCAACTTGTCACGACCCCAATATCTCTCCATAGGATATCATGATGGCACCTAGTCTCTAAGACTAGTTAAGCCTAAACAATTGCAGAAAAACTAAATATAAAACTGAACTCAAATCTCAACACATGATATATAAATAGAAAATGTGATTCAAATATTTACAACTCCCAAAACCCGGTAGAAATAAGTCACAAGCTTCTAAGAGAAAATATTAAGTGTCTCTATACATCAGAGTCTAAAGAGAATAAGGAAAACAACATAATAAGGATAGAGGGGGACTCCGAGGTCTACGGGCACTGGTAGATATACCCTGAAGTCTCCACGTACGGTCTGGATCACTGGTACCTGGTCTGGTAAGCAGTACCTGAATCTGCACAAAAAGATGTGCAGAAGCGTAGTATGAGTACACCACAACAGCACCCAGTAAGTGCCAAGCCTAACCTCGGTAGAGTAGTGACGAGGTCATGTCAGGGACCTACTAGAATAAAAGGAAATGAGACAGAAAATATAATAATACAATGAAATGACTGAGAAGTGAACAACGAGAAATTTCAAAAAAGTAACAGCACAACAAATAGAGGTAAACAACAGGGACGCTCCCGAAGTACCGCCTCGTAGTCCCAAACGTAAATACATAACAGGGGGATCTCCCGAGGTACCGCCTCATAGTTCCAAAAGTAAATATGAAACAGGGGGATCTCCCGAGGTACCGCCTCGTAGTCCCAAAAGTAAATATGCTACTCATAAATTATGGAACAACAAAATTTCGGCAAGAAATCCTACAGTTAAAGACCGAATACAATAATAAAGAAAACAGGAAATTCAACTAAGCATGTTGCACAAATTTTCAGTAAAGGTTAAGACATGTAGACATGCGATACTAGACTAAACATGATAGGTACTCATGCTAAGGCAACTCAGTTAAGGAATTTAAAAGAAGACTACTCAGCAAGAACCGAAATTTCCACAAATAGCCCATGTTCGCACTCGTCGCCTCGCGTACACGGTGCTCACATATCATAAATTGTTACAACAGTACCAAATCCTAAAGGGATTTCCCCCACACAAGGTTAGACAAGTCACTTACCTCAAATCTCGCTCAATCAATCGATAAGAATGCCTTTCCCTCGACTTTCCAACTCCGAACGGCCCAAAGCTAGCCAAAAGCAATTGCATACTATAAATACGACAACATGAAACTAATTTAAATAATAAATCTACGACTTTAGCAAAGAATCAATAAATCGCCCCAAAAAGTCAACCCGGGCCCACGTCTCAGAATTGGGTAAAAGTCAAAAAATACGAACACTCATTTGATATTGAGTTCACCCATACAAACATTACTCAAATCTGATACACAATTCTCGATCAAATCTTCAAAATTCGACCTAAGGATTTTTCCACCTTTTTCACAAATTTCTCAACCCAATCCTTGATTAAATGAAGAATAGATGATATCTTAGTGGAAATAAATCAAATACAAGTCAAGAATCCTTACCCAAATATTTTCTCTAAAACACCCTCGAAATTGCGCCTCAATCCGAGCTCTCTAGGTTCAAAAATGAAGAATGAAATTAAACCCTCATAATTGGCCCTTTTCTTCCCAGCAAAGTCGCACATGTGAACCCACAACCACATTTGCGGCTCCGCACTTGCGGAATTTCCATAGTAGGTGCGGTTCTAACTTAGCTCAGGCACATCCGCATCTACAGACCCAAATGCACATCTGCGCTTCCGCTTCTGCGGTCAAGGAACGCTTCTGCACTCGCGCTCTTGCAGACCTTGTTCGCTTCTACAATCAACAGGCCTCCCAGGACTTTCCGCTTTTGCGCTCATTCCTCTGCAGAAGCGACTCCACTTCTGCAGTCTTCACGTCGCATCTGCGACCACTGGCCATCCTCATCATTTTGCATCTGCAATCGCCCGCTCACTTCTGCGAGCTCGCACCTGCGGTCAATCTTGCGAAGGTGCGATTGCACCAGAACTGGTGCCTTCAACCATTCTCACAAGTCCAAATTTGATCCATTAACCATCCAAAACTCACCCGAGGGCCCCGAGACCTCGACCAAATATACCAATCAGTCCTAAAGCAACATACAAACTTAGTCGAGCCTTTAAATCACATCAAACAACACTGAAAACACGAATTGCACATCGATTCAAGCCTAATGAACTTTAAAACTTCAAACTTCTACATCCGATGCCGAAACCTATCAAATCAAGTCCGATTGACCTCAAATTTTGCAACAAGTCATAATTGACTTTATGGACCTACTCCAACTTTCGGAATCGAAAACCGACCCCGATATCAAAAGGTCCACTCCCGGTCAAACTTTCCCAAAAATGATCAAATTATCCAACTGTCGCCGATTGATGCTAAAATGACCTACGGACCTCCAATTCAACATCCGAACATGCTCCTAAGACCAAAATCACCCTACGGAGCTACTGGAACCGTCAAAACTCCATTCCGAGGTCGTCTTCATATAGTTCAAACTATGATTAATTCCTACGACTCAAATTTTTATTTTTTTAGGACTATGTGTCACATTTCACTCCAAAACCAAAAATAAATCCTCTCGGCAAGTTACACAACCACAAAATGAAATAGAGGGAGTAATAAATAGGGGTTCGGGGCTAATACTCTCAAAATGCACGGCCGGATTGTTATACTCCTTGATTGTTCTTATTCATGATTAATAGTCGTGTTGAGCTTGTTGTGATATTGGGCAATAAGACTATTAAAATGTTGATTTGGCTATTGGTACCAAAGTAATGACTTTTTCCATATGAAGAGTAATGTTCGATCACTCTTCTTAATATTATTTGTGCTTCCCACCTTGCTTGGTACTACTTTACATGTTTATGCTTGGTGAGAAAGAGTGGACTGCACAAAGAGTGATTATGCACGAAGGGTATTTTCGTGCTTCTTTACATTATTACTATTGCACGAAGGGTGTTTCTGTGCTTGTGAGGAAGACTGAATATGCACAAAGGGTGTTCCATGCTTGTGAGGATGAGAGTAAAAGCACGAAGGGTGATTTCATGCCATTTGATTGATATCTCTTATTCCTCGCTTTTACTATATAGATTGAGAGCTTGACTATGTTGTTTCATGGTTGTATTGCCAAATTACTTGGACTTGAACTGTTGTGAAAAGCTTGTTTGGTGTTTTTTTCCAGGTTATAGTCATTATATTCCTTAGTTACTCCTTTCATTATTCCTTGTATTATTTCTTCTTGCTATTTTTCTTGTTCTCTTAATTGTTATATCGCTCATTATTTTTAGTTACTTAATTGCATGGGTTTATAGGTAGGTGTTCTGTTTTAGCCTCATCACTTTCTCATCGGGGTTATTACTTATTATGATATCGTAGTGTTTTATGCCAACTATTGTTTCTTTATTTCTATTAATTGTTGGCTTGCATACTAAGTGGTGTTAGGCTCCATCGTGATCCCTCGGTTGGAAATTTAGGTCGTGACATATTTACATCTATTAGACTTAATAGGGTTAAGTGGACACATGGTAACTATCTTATTTTGTTACTATAATTTTCACTTCTAAGTAGTGTATGCCATTTCCTAATGCCTGTCTTCTTTATTTCGCGAGGTTTAAATTCGAGGATGAATTTTGTTCAAGAAGAGAGGAACGATAGCATCCTAGGAAGCTCAACTCTATTCAATGACAAGGAAAAAACTTTGAAATCTCAAAGAGGGCCTTTAAAAAGATCCCAAGCTAAAGAGGTGCAAAACAAGGTCGTTAGAATTCAAAATCAAAAAAAGAAATTGTTAATTGGGAGGAAGAGCTCAAGGATAACAGATATGAATCGGCTAGGATTTACAATTATTTTGTGGCCCAAATTCATGTGCTAGAAGAGGTGGATTAGAACCCAAGAGATATCCCTTAAATAAGGTCCAAATCATTCCTCTCTTGGACCAATTTGGCACCTAATATATGGCCAAACTTACTGTCACGACGCAATTCCCACTATAGGCCATAATGGCATCCAACGTCGCCGCTAGGCAAACCAACGGTGAACTATCCATTTAATTGTTCATTTTAATATTTTTAAAGTCATTGATTTTATTTAATAAAGAAACAATTAGTAGGTGACCGTAGTAATGTAAAGCATGAAATAAACGTAAGAGTGAAGTAGTGAATTTAATAATCAAAAATGTGAAATATCTACTAGAATTTTCCAAAACTCGGTGTCACAAGTGCACAAGCAAACTAGTAGAATATACAAAACCTCTTATACTATTGTCTGGAGTAAGATAGATAGAAAAATAAATACAACAAGGAAGAGACTCCGGGTGCTGCATAACGGAGAATAGAAAGCAGCTCACCACTAAGTTTTCGGGTAGCGGGGGTACGCGCCTGACTGGCCACCAGATGTACCTGCCTCTGACCATGCACGAGTAGTGCAGAAGTGTAGCATGAGTACATAAATAATATGTATCCAATAAGTATCTAGTCTAGCCTCGAAGAAGTAGTGAGGAGAGGTCGGCATCGACACTTACTAGAGGTCAATAAATAAAATATTGAAATCATAAGTAGACATGAAATACAACAATAACATTAAAATAAGAAGCAGTAAATAATGATTCTTAAACATAATATTAATTTAAAGTCTCCAACTATCACATGCCAAGTCTTTAACACATAAGAGACTCTAAGTAATTTTCAAGTCTCAAATCAAGAAAAGAAATATCAAGTACAATTGGACTCCGAGCAATATTACGAACGATTTATGCCGGGGTTGTACAGCCCGATCCGGAATAGTGTGTACGTTGTCGAGGGTCGACCGGCATGAACCATAGATGTATCTAATATACTGCTGAGATGTTTGGCCTGATCCATAGGAATAGATAATACTCTAAAAACTTTGATTAATGACTACTACATAAGAATAATACTCAAAGAAGGCATACATTCCGCTAACAATCAAGTATTCCGCCAAAACTCAAAGTAATGAAGCTCGGTCTTTACAAATTTTTTATCCAGTTTCAGTTATAAATTTAGGTAATTAAACTAACAAGTTGGGTGCAAGTAATACAAGTAATACATGGTAGAGTCCTAAAACTACCCGGACATAAGCATGATTTTAGCTACGTACGGATTCTCGTCACATCATGCGCACGTAGCACCCACAATTATTAGCAAATAACTATTTATAACACCTACATGGATAATTCCCTCTTACAAGGTTAGGTAAGAGACTTACCAAGTTTCCAAGTCCTCTTCTCGGTCAACAATTCACAGTAAAAGCCTCAAATCAGTGCCATGCAATCCGAAACTAGCCAAATATTGTACAAACTAATCAATATATGCTCAAAAGTTTATAATTTCACTCTTAGAGTAATTACCCAACCCAAATTGAAAGGTTTCTAAAATTCACCTCTGGGCCTATGTGCCCTAATTCCGAATGTTTTTGTAAATAAATATTACCCATAACTTCACGAACACAAATATATAATTTCTACTCAATTCCATAATCATTTTCGTGGTCTAATCCCATTTTTATCAAAACCAAGCTTTTACAATAAAATCCTAAATTTCCACATTTTACATGTTAAAACCTACCCATAATCCATGTATTAAACTCACACAATGTATATATTACTTACCTCAATGTGCTAGATGAAACACCCTCTCCAAAGAGCTCTAAAATCGGCCACAAGTTGAGAGAAATGAACAAAATAAGTGTAACGATCCGACCGGTCATTTTGAGATCTAGCATGTCGTTCGGTGATTTGAGACCTCGAGTAGCTTCACTTCATGTTTTATGACTTGTACGTGTCGTCGGAATTGAATTTCGGGAAGTTCGAAGTGGTTTCAGAAGGAAAATTCTCAATTTGGAAGCTTTAAGTTGGAAAAGTTGACCAAGGTTTGCCTTTTGAGTAAACGACCTCAGAATCGGGATTTGAAGGTTCCAATAGGTTCATATGATAATTTTGGACTTGGGCGTATGTTCGGGTCGAGTATCGGGTGGCCTGGGAGCATTCCGTCGCTTATTATGGAAGGTTGACATTTTTAAAGTTCAAGGATTTCTTAAGTTTGATTTGAAGTGAATGTTGATGTTGTCGATGACCGTTGGGGATTCCGAGCCTTGGAATAGGTTCGTACCATGATTTATGACTTGTACACAAAGTTTGGCATCATTCCGGAATGTTTTGATATGGTTCAGACGCGTTCGTCGAAGTTTGAAAGTTTGAAAGTTTAAAGAAGGATTTTGATCGTCGATTCGTAGGTTGGATATTGTTCGGTGTGATTTGAGGACTCGAGCAAGTCGGCATCATGTTTTGGGAATGGTTAGTATGATTGGACGGGGTCCCGGGGGCCTCGGGTGTGTTTTAGAATGGTTTCAGACCATTTTTCTTAGTTTTGTGATTGCTGGTTTCTAGTGTCTTGGGTATGCAATGCAATCGCGGAATAGAGGACGCGATTGCGAACAGTAAAGTGGACTGGAGGAATGGTTGTTCTATGAGATCGTGGAAATGGACTCACTTCGCGTATGAGGGAGTTCTGAGCTGGGAAATTATGCCTTCGCGTTCGCGAAGTTTGGGTTGCGATCGCGTTGCTCTGGATTTGTTGTATATCCTGAATGCGTGGAAAGGTTCGCTTTCGCGATTAAGAGGTTTTGGGCAGTGGCAATTGGCCTTCGCGATCGCGAGGCGTTTTTCGCGATCGCAAAGAAGGAAGTTGCTGGCAGACTTGTTTTATTGCGGGTTTTGGTTCATTTCTTCTACTTCTCACATGGCTTAGGCGATTTTTGGAGCTCTTCAAGGGGAGATTTTTATTATCTATTGCAAGGTAAGTAATTCCCACACAATGTTAGTGAAATACATGGATTATATGTGGATTTAAATATGGAAATTAGTAGAAATTGTGAGATTTTGAAAGAAACCTAGAAATTGGTATTTTTGGATTTTGACCACGAAATTGGACATGGAATTGGGAATAAATCATAAATTTGAGTTCGTAATGTTATGGGTAAAGTTTATCTTCAAATATTTTCGAAATCCAGGCATGTGGGTCCGAGGGTTGACTTTATTGACTTTTCGAGCGGAGTTGAGAATTGTTATAAATTGATTTTTTATGAGTATTAGAGTATATTTTTATTAGTTTGCACATTGTTTGACTAGTTTTGGAGCGACGAGCATCAGTTTGAGGTGTTAGAGTGGCGTTGGAGCCGGTTATGAAACTTTGGAGCGAGGTAAACCTCTTGTCTAACCCTGTGAGGGGGGATTTACCCCGTAGGTGTTATATTCTTATGTGCTACATGTTGTGGGAGCTACGCACGTATGAGGTGACGGGTGTCCGTGCCTATGCTAGAATTCCTGATTATGTACGGGTAGACTTAGGTTCACGCCATGCTATAATTGTACTATTTGAGTTATCTTTGCTCGTTTAATTCCTTTATTTCGCGTTACGACTTGAGACTCGACTTGCATAGGGTGATAGACTCGTTATTGTAGAGATGTGATGAGCTACTTGATAATCCGCGGAATAATTTGTGCTTCCTTTATAAATTTCTCCCTCGTTGTGCGTACTCATTGTAAAGTTTTCCTTAAATTTCATAAATCACATGTATATTCGTGAGTGGGGTCAAGGACCCATTAAAGCTTCTTATTCTAATGAGATCAGACCGTTTGCCTCGGCAGGATTTTGTACCACACTCTTATGGGAGCGGGTTGTTCGCCTCAGTAGTATAATAGATGCATCTATGGTTCGTGCCGCTCGACCCTCGGCAGTGTACACATTATTATGGGATTGGACCGTTCGCCTCGGTAGTATCATATTCCTTATGGTATCGGGCTGTATGACCTTAGCATAATCGTGCGTTATATTGCTAGCAGTCCGAATATTCACGAGATTTTCCTTCCACTAATGCCTTGTATTTTATATGGTGTTTCTTATTCACTTGATATTGGCACTTGATATTTTCTGAGTTTTTAAGATGGAATACGAGATTGAGAAGTTTATATCGTTAAAAGAAATTTTGAAAGATTAGACAAAAGCTATAAACATCTACTAGAAACTCCCAAAACCTGGTGCCACAAGTGCATGAGCATCTACTAAGGAGTACGATAATAATACAACATCTGTGTGGAATATAAAATAGACAAGATAAAATAAATAAATACAATGGAGACTCTGTGTGCTGCGGCACATAGCATGGAATGCATCTCACCATAAAGTTCCCTTAGTAGTTGCACCAACGCACCAAGATGATCACTAAATGAACCTATCAGATCCTGCACAATTAGTGCAGAAGTGTAAAATGAGTACGTAAATCAACGCGTACCCAATAAGTGTCTAGCCTAACCCCGGAGAAGTAGTGACGAGGGGTTGACATCGACACTTATAGTGGTCAAATAAATCAATATATCAAATTATAAATAGATATGAAACACAACAACAATAATGCGGCAAGCATTGTAACTAACATAATCCTCCAATTTCAGTGGCTGTATAAATCCCTCAATATGATACGCTATTCCAACCAAGTAAGGAATATCACTGCTATCTCTGGCAGATCAGGAATATCAAGTGATATCTTAGATAGATAAAGAATATCATGTAAATACCAAGTCTCAATCAAAAGGGAAATCTCATAAATATTCGGAATCCTAGCGATACTACGCACGAGTTATATCGAGGTCGTATGGTCAGATCCCGAATAATGTGTATACTGTCGAGGGTCGACCGACGCGAACCATAGATGCATCTCAATATACTGTCGAGGTGTTCGGTCCGATCCACAAGAAGAGAAGAAATTTATCGAATTACGGGTCACGTGTTTGCAATACAAGAACATGAACATAAAGTAAACATGACTTTTACCAACTATCAAATATTTCTCAAAACAATTCAAGGTGGAGAAGCTCGGTCTAACATAATCCCAAATCAATTTTCATTATAAATTCAAGTAATTAAACTAACAAATTGAGTTCAAATAATACAAATATTGCATGATAAAGTCCTAAGTCTACCCGGACATAAACATGTTTTTAGCTACGTACGGACTCTCGTCACCTCGTGCATATGTAGCATCCACAACTAGTAGCACATAATAATTTTATACCTACGGGGTAGTTTCCCCCTCACAAGATTAGACATGAGACTTACCTCGCTCCGAATTTCGACAACCGGCTCCAATGCCTCTCTAACTCCTCAACCAATGCCAAATAATTCGAAACTAGTCAAACAATATGCAGACCAATCAAAATAAACCCAAAGACTCTTAATTAATCAGTTTATAATAATTTCCAACTCCGCTCTAAGTCAACAAAGTTAACCCTCGGACCCACGTGTTCGGATTCCAAATATTTTTGAAGCTAAACTGTTACACCCCATATTATCGTACGTGAATGTACGCCATAAATAAATTGATGGAAACTCGGGAGTGAGATTATTTTGGGATTGTAAGTATTATGCTATTTCAAACAAGGGATAAGTAAATTCGTGAAGGTGAGAGGGTAAGCGAATCGAAGAAAATAAGTTTCGTCAAAGTTTGGCAATTTGGAATAAAATACGGACCGAGCTCTAATACCTTGTATTTATAGACTAGTACCATACAAGGTACCCCATGACCACGATAGTAGGATACGTAAAATGTGTTAAAAGTAAGTAGTAATTTTAAGTAATGTGTTAAACATATGACTCTTAGACATTATGGGTTATGTGGCAAACTAATGTATTAGATACAAAACACTACATGTTTCTACGTGTAAAGACATAGAAGATTAGCATTTTGACTTTATTTGGATGTGTTAAATACAAAACACTGCAAAACACTTCATTTCTAAAATGTTAAATACAAAACACTACAAAACAGACGTTAAGAATTTATATAAAGAAGAATTCATAACACCTTCAACCAATTCCTACAAGGATTCCAACGTTAGCAACCTTAATTCAACGAGATTTCTTAGTACCTTAGCAACGTGAGATTTTGCGATTCTAAGGGAGTACGATGAAATCTTTCTCAAGAATATCATACGCATTTTTCCTACTCCAGGCATGTTAAGTCTAAGCCCTTCCTTCATTTTGGCATGATTTCGTAATTACATGTGTTTGATAACGAGGCATAAAGAGAAGTTCATACTCCCGAATTTATATACATTATCCTAGTCTTATAAATTACAGTATTCTCCTTATCGGGACTTCATATTTAATTGAGTATTATCTTCTTCCAGTCAAGAGAGAAGAGAGCCTATATATACAGTATTACAGTATTTTCATTACCATCGAGCTATAATCGATGGGCAGGCCCCTATTGGGCAACCTCTGATCAGATGGTAAGTTAGATACCGAGCCTACTATGGTCAAGCGCCTATGATCGAGCCCAGTTGGCCGAGATATAGAGCCTAGTATGGTCGAGCGCCTATGAGCGAGCCCAGTTGGCCGGGATACAGAGCCTAGTATGGCCGAGCGCCTATGAGCGAGCCTACTACGACAGAGCAGTTGTATATATACCGAGCCTTATAGGGCCGGACAACTATTTTACTTACTATATTGAGAGAGTTGAGTCATTATTAGAAGGTAAGCATATATTCAGACTATCTTTGACTCCCAGTTACTTTCAGTTATTATATTATCAATTTAGTTTTATCTTTCAATATATTGCCTTACATACTCGGTACATTATTTGTACTGACATCCCTTTTGCCTGGGGACGCTGCGTTGCATGCCCGCAGGTCTCGATAGACAGGTCGAGAGTCCTCCAAGTAGGCGATCAGCTCAGTGGAAGATGTTGGTGCACTCCATTTGCTCCGGAGTTGCTTGTTTGGTTAGTATGATTTAGATGTGTATTCTTTGGTATGGCGGGGCTCTGTCCCTACCTTTATGACAATTATGTATTCTTAGAGGCTTGTAGAGAGATTTCATGTACTTAAAAGATTATATGGCCTTGTTGGCCTATGTTCAGTGTACGAATGATTATTTTGGTCTTATAGGCCCATATGTCTTATGTATAAGTTGGTATTACGTGGTTGTATTCTACCTATCTCATGGCAGCTTCTACGGTTCAGTTATCTATGATAGTATGATACGAAAAGATATGTTATGTTGGTACTCGGTTGAGTAAGGTACCGGGTGCCCATCGCGGACCATCGGTTTGGGTTGTGACAAAAGTGGAATCAGAGCAGTTCTGTCCTAGGGAGTCTACAAGTCGTGTCTAGTAGAGTCTTGTTTATGGGTGTGTCGTGCACCACACTTATAAGCAGGAGGCTACAGGGCATTTAGGTCTGTCACTCTTTCTTCTTACTCTAGATCGTGTGGTAGAGCTCAGTT